>JAVIWC010000614.1:0-199512 GCA_031894815.1 Creontiades dilutus
AAGAGTGTGTTGATGAACCTCCTAAACCCATGGTTGCAGTCACCTCCACAACTGAACAGCAACCTGTCACCACTGGCAAAACACATCCGTCAAATGTTTCATTTTCGTCGATATTGATCGTCCCAACTTTACAAATGGGTAAGAAGATATGCAAGAAGGCTATAAATGTCAAAGGCGTTCCTGTGACCCGAAGATTATTTTCAGATGCTGTATCACCCGCGACTGGCTCAACATCTCCAGTGGTACCCCAAACAACAAACCAAGCCCCCCCCCCCCCCCCAACACCTCAGAGGAATAAGCAAACTAGAGCTCCAAAGAAGAAGGCTCGAAGAATTCGCTAAAGTGACTTGATAAATTATAGATGTTTTTATTGGGGGGGGGGGGGGGATATTGAGGTTTCAATAAAAAAACGCTGCAAATTCTTTCACTGGGGTTTATTATTCATTTGGCTTGCATTCATGATTTGAATATCTACTAAGCTTTGGAGTGAGCGTGTTTCACAGGTGGTAGAGCGATTATTGAATTTCAGGAGATATGCATAGAGCACGTAAATCAGTTCTCAACCAAAATACCTATTTGGATTGATCAGTTGATCATATTTGTGTGCCTCCTGAAATTCAATAATCGCTCTACCACCTGTGAAACACGCACACTCCAAAGCTTAATAGAAATTCAAATCATGAATGCAAGCCAAATGAATGAAATTGAATAATATACCCCTGTGAAAGAATTTGCAGCGTTTTTGTCAAATGTCGCAAAAACCTGGCTTTTCGGACTGAAAATAGTGTTGTCTGTCACTTATTATTTCTAAAGTACACACTTCTTCGTATATTTCTTGTGTAACACAGTTGTTTCGAATACATTTTCGTTATTTTCAGCATGTTATGAATTTATCGAGTTTTTCAGTCGATTTTTAGCAAATTTTTAGTAAATTTGTTGTTTTTCGGATGATTTTGAGACCGCGAAATGATGGGTCACCTCCTTTTTATACACAGAGGGTTAAACTGAGGAACCTGCCAAAGGCTAGGCAAATATTCTGAAAACGTGCCTGTTGGGAATTTTCCTTAGAGGCTTAGTTTTCAAATTATTAATATGTTGTAATAGTAGCACGAAAACTTTTCAAAGGAAAACTTTCCCGCATTCAAACAAAATTTTCTCCACTACATTCTATAGTACAAAAAATTTTGAGTCCATCGTTGAAAAGCTGAGATTCTGGCGCATATTGTAGGACTACAGGCTAAATTTGAAGAGTAGACTTTTATTAGACCTACAGAGTACGAAAGAAGTGGTGGTTCTGACGATTTGACAAAATTCACTTTTCGGTTGACACCTAGAGAGGTCAAAAATTTAACCCTCTTTCCAACCGTACAATCAAAGTTTTCTCAATCATAATCAGAGTTTTCTCAAGTACATAAGGGGGTTATGGCCGTTTTATTAAATTAAGATCGAAAACATGAAAAAAAACTTAGAATTGAAATGACTCGGAAACAAAGCCTCTAAAAAAGGTTCCATGTAGCGCTTTTTGTCAGAAATTATTCGTAGAATCTATTCCCAGCCTGTGACAGGTTCCTCAGGTTAACACCCCATATACTCTCCTTTACTAGTAGTGTTATTCCGATTTAAACTAGGATAGAAATGTAGGTTGGAACAATTTTAAATGGTGATTATCAATATTAGGAATAATTATCAGAATGAAAGCACCCCAATTCCCAGCACAGGCTCTTCTAAATAAATTGATGTACTGAATTTAAAAAAACAATAAACTTGTATAGAATATTTAAATTGACACGGATATAGTACAGTGACACGTTCTATTCATGGAAGATCCAACTAACTACGCACGCAACAGTGTCGTGATCATAGGTAAACACGTTTATACCTACGTATTGATGTACGGCATTATCAGTCGAATTGATTGAGCCGGATCGGCCTCGCCCGGCTCGGATGACTGATTCAATTGTCTTCGAATTATTCGGCATCTCCGCCACTGACACTCATCGATGATTGATGTGATTCATCGTGATTCACCATTTACGTTGATGAGCCGCCAGCTATTCCTAATTGATGGAGCCAGTTTAACCGTTCCCTGCCAATCAAATACCACCAACAACATCGTACAACATTCTCGTATTACTCGCCTCTGATAGAAAGAAGGAACATCGGGCCACGGGAGATGATTAGAGTACTACCTAGAGGACTACATTTAATACAAAACCTATGGCCGATACGAACGATGACCTTCCCTAATTAATAATTATTAAAATGTATCTCAGTAAAAAATGTCTCCGTACACCCTCTTGCTTTTCACGAATGTTGTAGCTGCCTCTCACACATCTTGGAAAACGAGATACCGATTGTATGGATGTATTCACAGACATCTTAAATAATGAATTTCAAGTCAACCAATTTTCCAACTGAGCAAACCAGGCCAAATTAACAACAAATGATAACGAATCCATTTTTATCAGGGCAAACTAGAGTTCGCGCAGTCCAAAAAACAACAAAAATCGAGCTAAAAAAATGGCCCTCCTCTTGCTTGACAACTTCCAACAATCAACAAGCTCTTCATACAGCTGGTGTTTTTTTTTTTTTTTTTTTTTTTTAAATACTTCCTTGGTCTTCGAAATCATTGTAGCTCTCTCAAATGAGGGCATTTTTTGGCAATTCAAAGTTTTTCCAACGTTGGTAAACCTGCCCTTTGAGGAAACACCGCGCTTCCGCCATTTCTATACAGTTGGGGCTCAAAAATGAAGTTAGCCGTTTCTAGAACAGGTATGTACGTTTCATACTTCTCATTGTTATGGGTTCGAGAATCACTCTTAATCAATCTTATTGATTTGTTTAGCATTCATTTTGGGACAGAGATGTAAAAACTCTATTTAATGCAAGTTTCAATTTCTATAAGTGTTCATTAGACTCCTAATTGCAGAAGGTTAATGTTGATTTCTCATTGTCGTGGCGATTTTAAGCTTCATTGTTGTGGCTACCACAAAAGCCGTCATGGCTGTTTGAAACAATTCTTTTTTTCAAGTTTGGTATTTGATACTAAATAAATACCAATAATAAAATGTGATACCTACTTGTTCTAGCACAAAATCAAGAAAAACTGAAATCAGATGCCCGCCCACTTACACTTTTGTGAAATGTGATAATTGGGATACTTTTAATATTGGGTGGTAGTAACAAAAGTTTTTGGTTTAAATATCTGTCTCATTCAACTTGACCTACACATCGTTTACATAATTCTATCGTTATTTGGTTGACAAAGCTCATTGTCATGGGGACATATCCTTGTCGTGTCCTATAAAATTTTAAAACCTGAATTCGGAGGAAACAAACGAAAATCATACGTGCTTGTACATCACTATACCATTAGAGTAACATCTACATTGTATGATAAAAAAATCATAAATTTAGAAGAACAAAATTTTTTGTTCTATAAAATTTTAAAACCTGAATTTTGAGGAAACAAACGAAAATCATGCGTGCTTGTTCATCACTATACCATTCATAAATTTAGAAGAACAAAATTTTTTAGTCAGAATCAAAACCTTGATTGAACTAGAATGAGAACCACCCTTATGCGGATAAGGTCTCTTGAAGTCCCGTAGAAATTTAATCTCAATATAATTAGCGGTACGCTCTGCGCATGCGCTAACGTGAAATTCTTGACACAAGTATAGCTTTTACAATTTTGATTCAAAATTCATTCATTCATTTACATCAGTCTGTCAAATGTCACAACGAATCTTCAGGAAGCTTGACCAATTACCACAACATCTTTCATCTGAAGATCTCTTTATTTTCTATTTTATAATGCTGCCACTTTGATTGTAACGAGGAAGCTGCTATGCCATCTCTTTGGCAGTGTATTTTATTTGAAATGTTTGCTTCCGCCTGTATGTCTTGCCATGTCCACTTTCGATACCATAAAGAAAAGAGCCCAGACCAAATGAAAGCTTTTCCATATCAAATGAAACATACCTACCAAATCAAATGAAACCTGTTGAGAAAATTATTGAGATAGGAGGGTACCCTGAAAATTGCAGATAGATGCAAAATTCTCTATCGTACAAAGAAGTTATCGCACGAAATGAAAATTCTACGAATTTAGCAATAGGATTATCGAAGCAGATTGTATTGGAATCATTTGATATGGGAAAGGTTTCATTCTGGAAAAGGTTTAATTTGGTATGTAAAAAGGTTTCATTTGGGTTGGAAATGCTTTAGCTGTTCAAAGGCAGTCGAATGACATCGCCTTAAAGGTAATTTCGTGACCACTAAATTCAACTAGAAGCCCCTTTGTACTGAATAGAAGCTGATATCAAAACTTACAGCTACGAGGCTCACCACCTTGTTTCATTCCATACCCTTCCTACATTTTAAAGCTCTCGATTTACCTACTTCAAATCATCATGTTATCAAACAAATTTTAGCATTCAACGTTGAGTAGGACACAAATTCGAGAAAAAAATGAATAAATCCGTCCGTCCGAATCTCTGTATAATAATTTTCAATGTTATTGTAATTAAATATTAGAAATCTACGTAACTTGAAACGTAAACCAACAATTTTTGAAGGTTCAGAACGAAATTTGGATCAAAAATCCAACATTGATCCAGGCATATCCTATTTCCGGGCGCCAGTGATCCCGGCATTTCGATCAATCAGCCTAAGTCATGAAATTTAAGGGTTAATCGATCCAAAAATCTGAATCTACAAAAACATTCGATGCTTTGACTCGCTTCAGATAGAAATCCGTTATGTGAATCGAATGTGACTACTCCAATTGTCATACGATGATCCGTTCACTTACATCTTGAAGTTCCTTATAGAATGAATTTGAATGGAATGAGCCAACTCGGACCCCTTTAACTTCATCCGTTCACTTTCCCTAAGGGCTGGAAATTCTTTTTGAAAAGAAGAGCGTGAACAAGAATGTGAAACTGCTTGGACGCACGAAAGATCGCCTAATGTCATGTGAGGATCGATAATGCTGATACAATTGCAAAGGAATTTTGTTTTCAAGAAATAGAGTTTTTCAAGATATATGTTTTAAAATTGTGCAAAAGTGGAGTTTGGGTAACGTACCCTGAAATACGTCTCATATTGATCAATCAGTGATTCACGGAGAAGGGCCATCTAATACAGACGTAATAAACGGTGGAATTAAAATTTGCAGCGTTTTATTCTTCGTTTCATCCGAACCGAACGTAATTTCCCCTGTTGTCTGAAAGTAACGAGCTCCCTCGGCTCTGCTGACCTAAGCGCGTCTGTCATTTCTCCCCTGATCCACCTTTAATAAAAACTTTATACTCCCTCTCCATCCCGACGGGGTCTCCGGGGACGTTTGAATTATGAATCCCATTTCGTTTCACCACCAACGCACCTCTATTTTGACGAGGTGAAGTCGCAAACCATTCGACGGGGTTGTAAAACGCGGTTATGGGTTCAGAAATGAAAGAGAAAAGATATACTATATATTATATCATTTTGTAATATGCTTCTTTGTGTATCTAACACTGCACTGTAGGCCAGTTTGGTTTGCAAGTTATGGACGAATATCACAGTAGAATACCCAGAAACTAGTAGAAAAAAACACATTGCTCAACAATACACGATTCAAAAACGCAGCAAATTCTTTCACTGGGGTTTATTATTCAATGATTCATGATTTGAATTTCTACTAAGCTTTGGAGTGTGCGTGTTTCACAGGTGATAGAGCGATTATTGAATTTCAGGAGATATGCATAGAGCACCAAGATCGGTTCTCAACCAAAATAACTATTTTTGTTGATCAGTTGATTATATTTGTGAGCTTCCTGAAATTCAATAATCGCTCCATCACCTGTGAAACACGCACACTCCAAAGCTTAGTAGAAATTCAAATCATGAATCATTGAATAATATACCCCAGTGAAAGAATTTGCAGCGTTTTTTTCAAGAGGGATTATTTCAAATATTCTATTTGAAAATGTTTAATTTCGTAAGACGGACCATGCATATCAGAATGCGTCAACCCGTGTATCGGCTATAAACCCTTTTAGGAGTTCACTCCAGTATCCACATTCAATACATCACTAGGTTACTGCGATCAAAACAAAAAAAACTCTTGTGTTTGTTTTGATCGCAGTAACCTAGTGATGTAGTGAATGTGGATGCAAATGTTGGCACCATAAATCGGGCCATACATCGGGAATGGTTAGAGCTACGGACCTGATGAGGGGCTCATTCGATTCCTCATGGAAAGTTATTCAAAAAGTCCAAATTTAGGCCGCCTTGACTTTGTTTGAGGTTTTTAGGGATTTTACAAAACTTCGACAGCCCTTAAAGGGCACTTTAAATTAAGTGAGAGAGCTGGCTCAAGAATTGGGGCGTTGTCGGACATACATGGATTTTTCCTGAAAATTTCAGATTTTGTGCTCCAGCCGTTTCGGAGATATCGTGCGTACGGCGGACGGACGGAAAAATGTTAATTGCACATTCGGATTCTTCACCCTTTGAAACGTAAACGAAGAAATTTTCAGGAGGGGTTAGTGTTATTTTTTTTTTCTCAAGAGCGATTACAATGGTTTACTATCGAATGATAAACCAAAAACGCTACAAATCATTAAGCAGAGTTTTATTATTTCGATATTATACCAGCCCTTCTATACGTAAATCGTTGATCTACTAATTAGACTTAGTCTGAGGTCTAAAATCGGCTAAAGGGCAGCAACGCTAGCCCGCACTGCTTTTCGAAAATCAAGTTAACAGCAAGACAAAATCCTCAGTGAGCTCCCAACAAACCACGACCTGTGTGACACGATAACCCGAAGCGTTGCCACTGTCACCACATCGGACTGCACGAATTATGTGGTGAGAATGATGATAGACCTGACAGCCGTGGTTGCAGGGAGAGACTTACGTTGAAAAATTTGTTTATTCTTTTCCGTTCGATGTGTTCATTCTTACTGGTTGAATGTTACGTTTCACTCGCTAATTTGTTGTTATTGCTTTCCCAGAATTGAATCATGTATTTCTGTCATCCACCAAATCGAAATGTGAAACCTCCAATTTGAAATGGAAAATCTCCAAATTGATGTGTAAAACCTCCAATTTGAAATGGGAAACCTCCAATTTGACGTGAAAATGCTATATTGATTTAATAGCATGCAACCTTCTTTGGCAGTGTAAGCGAAACAGTCGTATTAGAAAATGGAGAGAAAATAACATTACACCATGGGGTTCCAAGTTGATTTTTTTCTGTTAGACTCCTTGGTTTTCGTAGTTTTCGATTTACATTGTCGAAATAGTCCTGTACTTCCTAATCATGGAGATTAGAACCATCCTCTGCCCTTCTTGTAGATATGTTGGGATTTGCAAGTGGCTTGTGAAGGGGGGTTAACTGTCTTCCGTCTTCTGCCCAGGGGCCTCACAACTCCTCCTCATACACAAGTTGAATTTTGCATTTGGCTAAGAAAAGCATCTCTTCTGTGCAGTGTGTGATAGCCCCTGGTGATCTCTGCTAGAGGAGGATCCGTCACTGATTGTACGATTCAACTCTGATTCCGACGGCGTGGTGAAATATTTCGTTCAACAAACCACACGTACACGCCGCTTACATAATATACAATTCTTCCTAGGCGCCCTACATGCACCCCTGCACGTTCTCCGCGGGAATATTTTCTTTCCACTCAAATTCTTCAATAGAAGCACCCGTGTTTGGTTCTGGGCAAGTGCGTGCACGGAGTCTAACACAAACATAGGAGCGGCCAACTTTTTGCCTTCTTCCCCTCGGACTCACGCCCGACCCAATATTTACACGAAACCCTCCGAATTCTTCATGTGGTTTCGTACTCGTTTTCATCCATTTTATTTTCTTCCCCTTGTTTGCTCAAACCGAGCCGCTGACCGGTTGAAACAAAGAAGAAGCTCAGAGCTTCCACGCCCGACTTTACCAGGAAGCTGTCAAATCCGGCATCTGAGAACGGAGCCACGAAGTGACCGCTGAGTAAGAATGTTGCAAAAATATCGTTATGAAACGAAACGATATGAAATGAAAAAGAAAATATTTCTTACAATTTACAAAGGACCTTTGTCAACATCAACTGGTAGACGTTATATTGCAAAGTGTGGCCTCCCTAACTAAAAACGCTGCAAATTCATTCACTGGGGTTTATTATTCAATTGGCTTGCGTTCATGATTTGAATTTCTACTAAGCTTTGGAGTGTGCGAGTTTCACAGGATAGAGCGATTATTGAATTTCAGGAGGCACACAAATACGATCAACTGATCAATCCAAATAGGTATTTTGGCACAGATTTACGTGCTCCATTCATATCTCCTGAAATTCAATAATCGCTCCTTCCTGTGAAACACGCACACTCCAAAGCTTAGTAGAAATTCAAATCATGAACGCAAAGCCAATTGAATAATAAACCCCAGTGAAAGAATACTTATTTACCCCAGTAATGATATTGAATAATAAACCACAGTAATAACATCGAATAATATTAACCTATATATAATCAGCGTTTCATGCATATCAGAATGCTTCAACCCGTGTATCGGCTATGAACTACAAGTATCCACATTGGCTATCACTCCATTATCCACATTCACTACAACTCGACGCTATCGGCCGGACATCACTAGGTTACAAACAAACAATAAAAAAAAAAAACGCAAATGTTGGCACCATAAATCGGGCCATACATCGGGAATGGTTTGACCTATGGACGTGGGGAGGGTCTCATTCGATTCCTCATGGTATGTTCTTCAAATTGGTAAATATTTAGGCCGATTCGACTTGTTTTGAGGTTGTTAGGGATTTTACAAAACTTTGACAGGCCCTAAAGGGCACTTTAAATTGAGTGAGAGAGCTGGGTCAAGAATTGGGGCGTCGTCGGACTAAGATGGATTTTTCCTGAAAATTTCAGATTTTTTGCTCCAGCCGTTTCGGAGATATAGTGCGTACGGTGTACGGCGGACGGACGGAAAAATTTTTAATTGCAGATTCGGATTCTACACCCTTCGAAACGTAAACCATGAAATTTTCAGGGGGGGTTAGAATTTTTTTTTCCAGAGCGATTACAGTGGTTTATTATTGAATAATAAACCAAAACGCAAATGTTGGCACAATAAATCGGGCCATACATCGGGAATGGTTTGACCTACGATTCCTCGAGGTATGTTCTTAAAAATAAGTATACATTTAGGCCGCGATGACTTGTTTTGAGGTTTTTAGGGATTTTACAAAACTTCGACAGCCCTTAAAGGGCACTTTAAATTGAGTGAGAGAGCTGGCTCAAGAATTGGGGCGTCGTAGGACCAAGATGGATTTTTCCTGAAAATTTCAGATCTTTTACTCCAGCCGTTTGGGAGAAATCGTGCGTACGGCGTACGGCGGACGGACGGAAAATTTTTTATTGCAGATTCGGATTCTACACCCTTTGAAACGTAAACCATGAAATTTTCAGGGGGCGTTAGAATTTTTTTTTTTTTCAAGAGCGATTACAATGGTTTATTATTGAATAATAAACCAAAATGACAGTTCCAATTACGTCATGGATATGTTTTTAAGGTTACCATCCGCAGCAGCTGGACGTCCACTTCATTGAAATTCGTTTTCAGAACTCGTTAATTTTGTGATTTGGTTCAGTTTCTTATTTATTTTTTCGTTCCTCTTGATGTTGAAATCTATTTGTCCAAAGTTTTTTTTAACATAAATTTTTGTTTAGATTTAAGACAAATTAGAAATACAAATTTATTTTGTTGTACAAATTAAAAATACAAAACAAATACACAAACTTTGACAAATAGTTGAAGTCCATTTTGTCAAAAGATTAAACTTATCTGTCAGTAGTTGAAATATATTTCTCGAAAGTTGAAATCTATTTAAGGTTTGAATTTATCTGTCGAAGGTTTGAATTTATCTGTCAAAAGTGTAAATATATTTGTCAAACGTTTGCCTTAATGTGTCAATATTATATATCAATGATTATGGATCGGTATATCGTAAGTATCGATATGAAACGAAATGAAAATAATATTTATTCCTCCTAAATACCAAA
This sequence comes from Creontiades dilutus, assembly GCA_031894815.1. NCBI lineage: Eukaryota > Metazoa > Arthropoda > Insecta > Hemiptera > Miridae > Creontiades > Creontiades dilutus. The sequence continues at coordinate 10,057 of JAVIWC010000614.1, forward strand.
AGAATACATATTTAAACAATTTGGCAAAGAGGAGAAAAGTAATAATAAATGCAACACGGAACTATCCCACTCGTTGAACTAAGTTCGATAATGTTTTTGATGCCATAATCGATATTTGGGTACCGATATCCCATCCCTATTCTCTAGTGAATAGGCCTTGCCTCACAGAGACGTCCCAAAAATGGTTTGCAAAAGTGGGTTTTCAAAAGGATGAACCCAAAAATCTGCCCTTACTGCCCTTTACTCCCGATTGTGTAACTGGCCCGTAAAGACAACCAGCTAGTCAAAGTGACACCTCGAACTTCTCCTCTGATGAGGAGATTAACTCCCGCTACCAGCTGGGCCACCTGTTGCCACCGACCCGTGATATCCCAGTCCCAACCGCCAGATGTCCCGTGAAAGAACAGCGTTCATACAGCGTCCAATGAGACCTGTCTACATTGAAGGGTTGTGGTGCAAAAACAACTCACAGCTCTGTGATAGTACAGCTGGGTTCTATGCTTCATTATTTGCACTTGAGAAGGGAGAAGTTGTGTTGACATCCACTCAACGTCATGATGCTATAACGTGAAGAAGAATCATCTTATACATTCCGATCTTCATCATTTAACTCCTATCATTCTATATCATAATATCTAGGTCCATTTTGATGTATTGCTTATTGTATTATGGCGAACCAATAACTCAGTACTTTGAAGAAAAAAAAACACTGCAAATTCCTTCACTGGGGTTTATTATTCATTTGACTTGCATGAGTTGTTTTTGTTTTGATTGCAGTAATCTAGTGATGTAGTGAATGTGGATGCAAATGTTGGCACCATAAATCGGGCCATACATCGAGAATGGTTTGAGCTACAGACCTGGAGAGGGGCTCATTCGATTCCTCATGGAAAGTTCTTCAAAAAGGTCCACATTTAGGCCGCCTTGGTTTTTTGGAGGTTTTTAGGGATTTTACAAAATTTTGACAACCCTTAAAGGTCACTTTAAATTAAGTGAGAGAGCTGGCCAAAGAATTGGGGTGTTGTCGGAGCAATATTGATTTTTCCTGAAAATTTCAGATTTTTTGCCCTAGTAGCCGTTTGGGAGAAATCGTGCGTACAGCGTACGGACGGAAAATTTTTTATTGCAGATTTGGATTCTACACCCTTTGAAACGTAAACCATGAAATTTTCAGGGGGGATTTGACTTTTTATTTTCAAGAGCGATTACAATGCTTTATTATTGATACCTAATAAACCAATCACTTTTATAAAAAAATAAGATCAGTGGCTTGGCGGCGTCTTTCCAGACTGGCAATTCCATTTTGCCTTAGAACATCAATATAACCCTGCTTAAAAGCTAGATAACGTGCGAACCTACGCTGGATTTTCTCGATACGTTCAATGGCATCAGCATAGGGGGACCACACTACCGTGCAATACTCGAGTACGGAACGTACTAGTGCATTAAACAACATTATAAGAGCTTCAATATCATTAAAATCTCTGGTAAGGCGCTTAAAAAACCCAGGGATTTCATCGCTGTAGCACATATACTATCAATGTGAGGAATAAACGTCAACTGCTCGTCAAAGATTACGCCTACGTCTTTGAAAGCAGTAATCCGTCTTAAGTTTTACCGTCTATAGTGTAATTTGAGAGAGAGGAGAGGGGGGTGTTATTTGGTTTATTAAAGGAGTTACAGCCGTTTTTGAAGGATGAGATCAAAATATGTTGGGGGCCGCTCCAAACTTTGGTCCAGTGGTTTCGGAGAATACCTGTCTATGGCGGACAAATGGATTTTTTAAATTCAATTTTCGGATTATACACATTTTGAAACGTCAAAAACCAATTTTGAAGGGAGGGGGAGGGTTGAAATCAGTTTTTCTTGGTCGATTACAAATTCAAAATTGAAAATAATGAAGCAACAATTATTTTTTTGGGAAATGAAAAGTTGTAATAAAAACGGTAATAAAAGGGTGGCGCACGCGATGGAAATGATGACTTGGAGTCGACCACGTGGGCGCTCGACCACGTGACGGCGGGAAACACGAGCGCGAGGGGCGATAGGGGGGAGGAGGCCCCGGGCCGTCAAGGGACCTTCCGACAGGACGAGTCAACCAGTCAGACGCGCCTCGCGATGTTGAGCTCGTTCATCGCGCTCGCGATTCTCCGTGCCGCGCTCGGCACCGTCGTCCCGCCGCCGGCTTACGTCCTCAGCGTCGTCCACGTCAACGACATGCACGCCCACGTCGGGGGCGTCGGGCGCGAGTTCGCGGGCTGCGAGGAGACCGTCGGCTGCTACGGGGGGCTGCCGCGAGTGTTGGCGGCAGCCCGGGATGTCATCGCCCGCGACCCCGACCGCACGCTCTTTCTCAACGCCGGCGACAACTTCCAGGGCTCCGCCTTCTACACTTTCTTCAAATCCCAAGTGATTTTGGATTTCATGAACCCCATGGGATTCGACGCTGTGGTAAGTGGACGCTAATATTTTTTGTTTCGTTCTACCAAATTTTCTTGGAATGTAACATTTTTTGAAGATTTACCTACTTCAATGTAATCCGTTTTGATGGATTCTGAAATGATGAGGACTGTTTCAATCAACTTTACTCCCTCCCACTGTAGGGCATATTTATACTCATGAACACAAATACGAATATATTCACAGGATACATTATGTGTGAATATAAATACGAATACATTCGTATATACACGAGTGAATACGAATACATTCGTGCTTACACGCATGGATATAAATACGGTCGTATTCGCAAAATCGAGTGTAAATACAAACGTATTCGTATTCACCTCTGTGAATATGGATACGTTTTGACCGAAAAAAATTTCCATCTAACAGGAAATTGGACGCTGAACAAAAATGTTCCATGAACATGGGGTCCAAAATGCACTTCTGCATGAAAAACATGTATTCACAGGTGCATACGAATATGTTTGTATTTACAATCGGTTCTGCGAATACGAGCGTATTTATATTCATACGTTTAAATACGAATGTATTCGTATTCACCTCTACGAATATGAATAAATGTTTTTCATGACAGATAAATTGCATTTTGGACAAAATGTTCATGATACGAATACGAATACGTTTGTATTTACACTCGGTTCTGCGAATACGACCGTATTTATATTCATACGTGTAAATACGAATGTATTCGTATTCACTCGTGTATATACGAATGTATTCGTATTTATATTCACACATAATGTATTCTGTGAATATATTCGTATTTGTGTTCATGAATATAAATTATGGTACTACACTGTGGACCGGTTGAAAAGGAATAATTACAACTTTAACGACAGTTTGAAATGAACGAATATTTATTAACTAGAAGGGCAGACAGAAGTAAAGTGAGAACAAAATGAATAATTAGAAATACTGTTTCGAAAGTGACGATCTACTGTCAGCTGACGACAAAGGCGTTTTTGGCCATGGCGTTATAATGCCATGTAGTAGCCACAAAATATGCCCTACAGTGCCCCATCCCCTCCCATATGGGCACCCCTCCATTACTTACCAATATGTCAATATGTTTCGACTCTTAATTTTACAAATTTGATCTCTAACGGAGCCCAAGCAAGTTTTTCAAACGTTCCTGCCACACATTACGGTTCTACGCCCAAAACATTTGCATGCAAACTGTTCCTTTGAATTCATAGAAAGGAGGGTTTTCAGGTATTTGGGACCATAGTGGGCCATCCCAAGCTATTCTACTAACCTACCTGACCAAAACATAATAAAACTTGAGTAAAAAATCGCATTCGGGGTCAAGTTTAGTTGGAACTGAATTCTCGGCATCACTTTCTGTCAATACTATAATGGGAAAACAAAGGGCAGAAATATTAAAACCGGACCTCGACAACATGAGAAATATCGCTCATTTTTTTCATGTTTATTTATTGACAAACCTCCCTTCAATTGAATGGAATGAGCCCACCCGAACCGATTCAGTTTCATCCGTTCACTCTCTCTGAGGAACGTATGGAACTGTGACAGAAAAGAACGTCAACACGACTGTGAATGCGAACGAGCTTGGACATAGTAACAATTGAATAGGATCATGTGAGATTCGCGTCAGCTGCTATAATTGCGATGGAATTTTGTTTTCGTGAGTTTTGAAATGATAAACTCAAAACTGAGCTTTATTCCATTAGGCCTTCAACACACGAATACAGAATGAAATTATTGGAATTTGTAACTTCGATTACTCGACTACACAAAAAAGTGGTTTAACGTAATAGTTGACTCAACAATTCAAGTTTCTTTTTAAATCGAGTTTCTCAAGACTTACGTTACACACCTAATTGTGGGCAAGTGATTCGAAATTAGGTGTTTTAGTTTATCTCCGTAAATCTCAGTGAGTTCGTGGATTCCTACGTAGTAGAAACAGTAAGCACATTGTACTATTTTAGAGGTTATAAATACATATCAACTTTTGCTTCGTACAAATAGATTAGTGCAGATTGGTGTTTACAGAAATAGTCTTTGGAACATCTAAAAGTCAACTGTTCCTTCCCAAATCGACCTACCGCGCTAAAATACAAACCAGTGTTAATTAGTAGAACTTAATGTGGAATTGCAGATATCGAAGAATTGAGATATAGCACCGTGAACTGTGTCTATTATAGCATTTCAAAGTCAAATCCAACCTTTTCTAACACAAATCCAACCTTTTCCAAGTCAAATTCAACCTTTTCACCAATATTAGGGAAATTGTTTTGGTTTATTATTCAATAATAAAACATTGTAATCGCTCTGGAAAAAAAATTCTAACCCCCCCTGAAAATATCATGGTTTACGTTTCAGAGGGTGTAGAATCAAAATCTACGATATCTCCGAAACGGCTGGAGCAAAAGATCTGAAATTTTCAGGAACAATCCATCTTGGTCCGACGACGCCCCAATTCTTGAGCCAGCTCCCTCACTCAATTTAAAGTGCCCTTTAAGGGCTGTAAAAGTTTTGTAAAATCCCTGAAAACCTCAAAACTAGTCGAATCGGCCTAAATATTTTCCTTTGAAGAACATACCATTAGGAATCGAATGAGCCCTTCCCCACGTCCGTAGGTCAAACCATTCCCGATGTATGGCCCGATTTATGGTGCCAACATTTGCGTTTTTTCGTTTATTATTGTTTGTTTGTAACCTAGTGATGTCCGGCCGATAGCGTCGAGTTGTCGTGAATGTGGATACTGGAGTGATAGCCGATGTGAATACTTGTAGTGTAGTTAGTAGCCGATACACGGGTTGAAGCATTCTGATAATATATAGGTAAATATTATTCAATATTATTACTGGGGTTTATTATTCAATATTATTACTGGGGTAAATAAGTATTATTTCACTGGGGTTTATTATTCAATTGGCTTGAGTTCATGATTTGAATCTTACTAAGCTTCGGAGTGTGCGTGTTTTACAGGTGATAGAGCGATTATTGAATTTCAGGAGATATGCATGGACCACATAAATCGGTTCTCGTCCAAAACACCTATTTGGATTGATCAGTTGATGATATTTGTGTGCCCCCTCAACATCTTTCTACCTTTAGCTACATCGTTCAAATTTGGATTTGGGGAAGATTTAACGCAATACGAGTGCTAAAGGACTTGATAAATTATAGATGTTTTTATTGTGGGGGGGGGGGGGGTACCTATTGAGGTTCAATAGAAAAACGCTGGTAAAATTCTTTCACTGGCCCACTGTTATTATTCAATCGGCTTTCGTTCATGATTTGACCATTTCTACTCCTAGTTACGTGTTTCACAGGTGATAGAGCGATTATTGAATTTCAGGAGATATGCATAGAGCACGTAAATCTGAATTCTCGACCAAAATACCTATTTGGATTGATCAGTTGATCATATTTGTGTGCCTTCTGAAATTCAATAATCGCTCTATCCTGTGAAACACGCACACTCCAAGCTTAGTAGAAATTCAAATTATGAACGCAAGCCAATTGAATAGTAAACCCCAGTGAAAGAATTTGCAGCGTTTTTCCAATTATAGTTACTTTATTGTGGGGTACACTATCAAGTGGGGTCATGGCAGACTTACACAGTAATAACATGGCATTTGAGGCATCTTACTACCCAGTTGTAGGTTAGTGACTAGAGCGAGAATAGAAAAACAGGAACCAGAAGATCTGAGTGCCATTTCCGTTTGAGTCGCTTTTGGTGACGGGGGAAATGTACATCAGGCGCTTTATATGGAGTGATACTTAATTGCTGGACAGAAGGTAATAGAGTTTTCGGGTGCGATAGCGAAGACTGGACACCAAGCTTTTGATATGAGAGTGCCAAGTCAATTTGTACCTAGAATAATGTCCAGGGTATCTGACAACATCGCTACTTTCCACTATTTAATTGTTTATTCGGAGGTCGTAGAATGGTACAGTTTTTCAATAAGTGAAACAGACCAGCGATGTTTTGTTAGGGTTGAGTTTAATTTTCCATTTAGAACTCTATTCGAAGAGTTGGTTGCTGTACTCCTGAAGAGTTTCATGCGCTTGCTCTGCGACAATTTGTGGGGAAAGAACGGCTTGGTCGTCTGCAAACGGGGCCACTGTTATGCCTGGCTGGCTGGGGACATCATGAGTATGAAGATATATAACAGGGGACCGAGGATGCTTCCCACAGGGATGTGATCTCGATTTGGCGTGTTGATACCGCACAGGAAATGTCCTGCTGGTGAGGTACCTAGGACTACAGGATTCGATAATATGTGTCAGGCAAGTATTAGGGAAATGACGAAAAATACGCACAAGCTCTTAACGTAGTGCCATCTCCTTTTTAAAAGTATTCATAAATAACTATTTATCGGAATGATCACGTAAAACGCGGGAGTAGGGACTTCCCCGTAATGCACTCATTAGTTACCTACATATTTCTAGTGGAATCTCTTTGAGAAGCAGGAAATAAGATGACTTACTCTATTGTGGACACTGATGTGATGAAAAACTGCCACGTACCTGGAAAAAAACAAGAAAAAAATTGTTTCATAAGATTTAGGAGAATTCCAGGCACATGAATACATGACAAGTACACAATATGTATAAATACAGCATTTCCAACTCAAATTCAAGCTTTTCCAAATCAGAAATCAACAGGAAATATAAGTTTAAAAAAACGCTGCAAATTCTTTCACTGGGGTTTATTATTCAATTGGCTTGCGTTCATGATTTGAATTTCTACTAAGCTTTGGAGTGTGCGTGTTTCACAAGTGATAGAGCGATTATTGAATTTCAGGAGGCACACAAATATGATCAACTGATCAATCCAAATAGGTATTTTGGTTGAGAACAGATTTACGTGCTCCATGCATATCTCCTGAAATTCAATAATCGCTCTATCACCTGTGAAACACGCACACTCCAAAGCTTAGTAGAAATTCAAATTATGAATGCAAGCCAAATGAATGAAATTGAATAATAAACCCCAAAAAGGATTTGCAGCGTTTCATGCACATCAGAATGCTTCAACCCGTGAATCGGCTATAAACCCTTTTAGGAGTTCACTTCAGTAACCACATTCACTACTTCAATACGTTACTGCGATAAAAATAAAAATAAAATTAATAAAATAAAAACCGCTGTTGTTTTTGTTTTGATTGCAGTAACCTAGTGATTCAATTTGTATAAAGCTGCTTTTGGGAAGAGTCCGAAATTGACTTGGAAAGGGTTAAATTGGAGTTGGGAAAGGTTTTAACCGACCTGGAAAATACTACATACAGCGATGTTGGTGTTAACATTTTTGCTTATAAATATTTGCTTTTGTCAAACTGAATGTGTGAGTCACATTTTGTACCGTTTTAGAATCTGTTCCCTGCTTCAACATAATGAACCTTTCAGGAAGCAATGACCTTGCTAGTATTCATATAACAATGCGCAGAGAAGAAGAAAATTACTGTCAGAATCAGCGGAAAATCAAAAGTGACGAATCGCGTCTCGCTGGACAGGTCGTGAGACTTTCAACATCTTACACGGTGTCAGCTGAATTATTCCGATTCGAGATGGTATCCGGGAAATGTATTATTCTCTGTTCTTTGAAAGAAGTAGTTTTCCCAGAGACACGTTCAAGAACTCGACTACCGCATAACCAGCGACTTCGCCCAATGGACGACTTATCGCTAACGACTGACAAGACTAATCACCGATCCCTGGCACAATTTATAGTCTCAGACGACAGCTCTTCTCCGCAGATCTAGGTATATTGTGAGAAAATAACGAAATGTGAGAAAAAAAGAAGTTATGGAACGTTCCAACTCACAAATACTTTCAATGATTTAGTTAGAATCTCATAAACATCAAACTTCGCTGAAATTGGCGTATCCGCGAAAAACCGAACAATTTTATATGCTTAAAAAATTAAACAAAAAACCTTTTTAAGAAAGCTTTTATTTAAATGCCCTAAAAAGAAAGAAATACATTTTTACTTACAAATTTTAACTGTCTACTTATACCCTATATACACAATTCATAAAATCATAAAAGCTTGTGGTGAGATTTAGGCTTGTGTAAATTAACTGGTTCCTAGGTACGTATTTCATTGACCAGCTTATTCCGATAAGTTCATTTTGGTTTATTATTCAATAATAAACCATTGTAATAGCTCTGAAAAAAAAAGTCTAACCCCCCCTGAAAATTTCGTGGTTTACGTTTCAAAGGGTGTAGAATCCAAATCTGCAACAAAAATTTTTCCCTTTAAGGGTTGTCAAAGTTTTGTATAATCCCTAAAAACCTCCGAAACACCAAGGCGGCCAAAATTTGGACTTTTTTTTGAAGAACTTTCCATGAAGAATCGAATGAGCCCCTCCCCAGGTCCGTAGCTCAAACCATTCCCGATGTATGGCCCGATTCATGCTGCCAACATTGCATCCACATTCACTACATCACTAGGTTACTGCAATCAAAACAAACACAACTTTTTTTTTTTTTTTTTTTTATCACAGTAACTTAGTGACGTAGTGAATGTGGATACTGGAGTGAACTCCTAAAAGGGTTTATAACCGATACACGGGTTGAAGCATTCTGATATGCATGAAACGCAGCAAATTCTTTCACTGGTGTTTATTATTCAATTTCATTCATTTGGCTTGCATTCATGATTTGAATTTCTACTAATTGATTGATCAGTTGATCACATTTGTGTGCCTCCTCTACATCAGTCTACCACTGGCTACATCGTTTAAATTTGGATTTGGGGAAGTTTTAACGCAATACGAGTGCTAAAGTGACTCGATAAATGATAGACGTTTTTATTGTGGTGGGGTATTGAGGTTCAATAAAAAAACGCTGCTAATTCTTTCACTGGGGTTTATTATTCATTTGGCTTGCATTCATGATTTGAATTTCTACTAAGCTTTGGAGTGTGCGTGTTTCACAGGTGATAGAGCGATTATTGAATTTCAGGAGGCACACAAATTTGATCAACTGATCAATCCAAATAGGTATTTCGGTTGAGAACTGATTTACGTGCTCTATGCATATCTCCTGAAATTCAATAATTGCTCCATCACCTGTGAAACACGCACACTCCAAAGCTTAGTAGAAATTCTAATTATAAGTGCAAGCCAAATGAATGAAATTGAATAATAAACCCCAGTGAAAGAATTTGCAGCGTTTTTTTCAAAGAACCTCAAATATGTCCACGTTGCCTATTGCTCACTTGCACAATCACGAGATTTTATTGCAAATTCGAACTATACAAAAAATATCATGGCAATTTGATTCCTCTACCGATTTTTTTGACAGCACGCTCAGTGGTGGCGCATGAAATTTAATTGTTTTTCGGCGCTGAGTCTCTTGGTAACGTCTTTTTCATGATTTGACGATAAAATCCGAATTTCCCAGTAAATAATGGTAGTTTTTCATTACAGGCATTTCAAATTATGCACTCTTTATTGAAATTTATTCAAAATCATTCAATGGTTCAATTTTAATTGGTTGAGAACCGATTTACGTGCCCTATGCATATCTTCTGAAATTCAATAATCGCTCTATCACCTGTGAAACATGCATACTGCAAAGCTTAGTAGAAATTCAAATCATGAATGCAAGCCAAATGAATGAAATTGAATAATAAACCCCAGTGAAAGAATTTGCAGCGTTTTTCAAAATACGTGGGAAACAATTGTAGCGGAACAATTTTGAGATTGATGTGGGGAGATTACGTGCCATGGTGAAATGCGGTTTCCCAGTAACGTCTAATACAAAGTCCTGGAGGATGATTAATCACCCAACACATTGCTATGAGTTTTTATGAATGAAGCAGCATAATTTCATTTTCTTCACGGTTCATTTTTCAGAATTTTGATGCCAAAACACTCATCGAGCACTCTGTTATGTGATGTAGCATGACGGCTCACAGGCAAATCAGCGTTTCTCAGAAAAACTCATCATATGGCATCGGTTGTTTGAAAAGCAGTTTGAAGCATGGCGAAACGCTCGATGATTGTTTTGGCATTGAAATTCTGAAAAACTGAAACCTGAAGAAAACAAAATTTTGAAGCTTCATTTGGAAAAGGCGCGTAGCAATGTACTGGGTGCTTGCGATCCTCCTCAACTTGTAACCAACTTTGTCTTTGGCAAGCAACCTCTCCTGATCAGTGTACAAATTTTCCAAGTACAATTGTATCTCACGAATTTTGGAAAAGGCTTAAAACCAAAATATAAAATGTGTTGTAAAAACGCTACAAATTCTTTGACTGGGTTTACTTATTATTCAATCGGCTTGCGTTCATGATTTGAATTTCTACTAATTTGGAGTCTGCGTGTTTCTGTAATAAACACGTAAGCTAAATAAACCCCAGTGAAAGAATTTGCAGCGTTTTTTTATTGAACTTCAATACCCCCCCCACAATAAAAACATCTATAATTTATCAAGTCCTTTGGCACTCGTATTGCGTTAAAACTTCCCCAAATCCAAATTTAAATGATGTAGCCAAAGGTAGACAGATGTAGAGGGGGCACACAAATATCATCAACTGATCAATCCAAATAGGTGTTTTGGATGAGAACCAATGGTCTATGCATATCTCCTGAAATTCAATAATCGCTCTATCACCTGTAAAACACGCACACTCCGAAGCTTAGTAAGATTCAAATCATGAACGCAAGCCAATTGAATAATAAACCTATATATTATCAGCGTTTCATGCATATCAGAATGCTTCAACCCGTATATCGGCTATAAACTACTTTTATGCTCACTCCAATATCCACATTCACTACAACTCGACGCTATCGGCATCACTAGGTTACAAACAAACAATAATAAACAAAAAAAACGCAAATGTTGGCACCATAAATCGGGCCATACATCGGGAATGGTTTGACCTACGGAAGGGCACATTCGATTCCTAATGGTATGTTCTTCAAATAGGAAAATATTTAGGCCGATTCGACTAGTTTTGAGGTTTTCAGGGATTTTACAAAACTTTTCAGCCCTTAAAGGGCATTTTAAATTGAGTGAGAGAGCTGGCTCAAGAATTGGGGCGTCGTCGGACCAAGATGGATTTTTCTTGAAAATTTCAGATTTTTCGCTCCAGCCGTTTCGGAGATATCGTGCGTGCGTACGGCGGACGGACGGAAAATTGTTTATTGCAGATTCGGATTCTACACCCTTTGAAACGTAAACCATGAAATTTTCTGGGGGGTTAGAATTTTTTTTCCATAGCGATTATAATGGTTTATTATTGAATAATAAACCAAAATCAAGAGCGTAAGCCTAACGAGTGAAATTTCACTGGTGGTAGACTCTAAATTACCCCTAGTTTAGGAATCACCCTTATGGGAATGATAAATTCAACTCCAAACGCCCAATCTTCAGGACGGATTTTTAAAACTATTCGTATTTATGTCTTTAAAAGTAAATTTCGAAAAACTTAGCAAGAAAAAAGACACTTGCATAATAGTTCATAAAAGTAATAAAAAATAAGACTGGAATGAGGGATTGCTTTTTAAATTTAATTTTGTTCGATTTTTGAATTCTACACATCTTGAAACGCAAAACAATTGAATGTGGTAATGAAAATTATTTGCCCAGTATATTTTCTGTTTGACATTTAGGGAAATTGGCTTCTTCGGTAAATGCTGCTTGGCTTTAATCCGCTAGGATTCAATTTTTAAGCTAGAAAATGATTAGTCAAGTTGTTTTAAATAGTTTAGTCTTCCACGATAAATCACTCATCTCAATGTTTACCTGTCATTCTATACATATATCACAGAAATCAGTTCGAAATCTTCAAGTAACTAATCCTTGAAATCTGCGTTTCTTTCTCTGTGAAATTATTCAATTCCAGTGTAAAACTCGAGGAAATCTCGACGTTCAGAACAAACACAATAAAATAGCCGTAATCGCGGCAATTCGTCCGGGCGTTGGTACCTCCACTAAATCCTAATTAATTCGCTAAGGCCGAGAGAGACCTCTTAGTGCGTCGATAACGTAGTTTTTGTCGAATGGTAACGGACCGGGTTACCTCCGACAATGTTGCTCGTTCGCTATTTGCGTAACAGCGAGGACATATGTGGGGAAAGAACATCATCAAGAACAATGGGACAATATTTGTCACCCAAATCCAGTGATTTAGCTCTCTGCGCAAGGTCTCTCCGCTTTGTTACTACATTCGGTGACGGAGGTAATTTAACCGATGTACAGAAATTAGTTGTCCCGGCGAACACAAAATAATTCTCTACTGGTCGACAAACGTCGACTGAACTATTATCGTTTCTAAGTTCGAGTTCACCTCGTTAGCGGTAATTACTGATTCCACAGCCAATTTTATAATTTATCTATTTTTAATAAAACGTTGTGCGGCACATTAAAAAACTTATTTTTGTTTTCAAAAGTGAACTTCATTGTTTAAAAATCAACATTGTAGTTTTGCCAACAATTGTAATATAATAGATTAAATATCTAGCTAACATTTTGTTCCGTTTATTTTGGCAAAGTTCAAAAATATACAAACATAAAATTGTATACATACCACTTTTTTATAAACATGAAAACAACAAGAAGAATAAGTTCGATAGAAGTTGTGCTCTTCCAGCGGAGTTGCTGCTACTCAAATGTCAAATGAAAAATTTAAACTGTGAAGTTGAAAATGAAATAGTGAAAGCAAAAAACGAAGAAAGAAAACAGAAAAAGTAAATAAAAATATAACGCAGATATTTTCATCTAACAAAAGTACTAAGTTAAGAAGAAAGTAAAAGCGAAATTCTAATTTACTTCTAACTAATAGGTAACATTCTTCAGAGTTTTTTTTTTTTTTTTTTTTTTTTTTTTTGAAAGAAGGAATGTGCTGATTAAAACTAAAAGGGTTTATAGAATGAACAATAAAAAATCTCAAAGCCGATACATAACAGTTTCTTCTATAGTTAATAGAAGTTAATGGAGTACTTCTCAATCTCATTCCTCTCGGAAACTAACGCTTCAAATGAATTGACCCCTCGACGGGTCACAAATCCAAAATGATTAGCTGGATTGGCAGCGTGGTAGCAGTCAACAAAACGCTTGAAATATCTCTTTACATCGAAGGAGTAAAATTCACTCCATATTGGCATTCCAGGGTTAACTTGGTCAAATTTTGTTTATGCTCCCCTGAAAAATTCGGTTTTGCAATTTTGCGAGTTTGTCAGAGTGAAAAAAATATTCGCTACTGCTATTTTCGCAGTGGGGACGATGTATACGAGTTTATACTGCCCAACCATCCTGCCAGTCTTTGTACATTCCCCGTTATACTCTTAAGAGATTTTATATTTCCCAACTTTCCCGTGTTGTTCTTTCATCTAAAAGAAAGTGGAATTGATTGTTAAAGTGGGATTGGTTGATAGTTTCCGGCCACAACATACTAACATGAAAAAATTCACCGGGACCCACTTTTTCCTTTGAACCACTGTCATCTCCTTGATAATGTCGAAACGGTCAAATAGGCACTTCTCCAACATCAATAAAAGCTGAATTGTACCTTATTTCCATCTCGACCTTTCCATTTCGATCCTTTTCATAGGCACAAGGTGAGACCCAGAACTCGAAGTCAAGCGATCGTCAAGTTGATTGGGCGTTGCCGACGACAGAAAGACGTCGGGGGCGACAACGCGACGAGATATTTTCAATTGCGTTTTCTATTTCCGTCTTCGATGAGAATCTGAACGTTCATTTCAATCGTAAAACCCCTGTCGCAACCATCATCAAAACTGAAATAACTTCTTGAGCACTTCAACTTGATTTACTGTCCCTAATTAGATATTTGTCGTACGGGATTGGATTCACGTGGATTGTTCAGGAAGTCGTTGTAACGAGGCAAGGCCTACTGGATGGCCACCTGGTTATTTCCACGTGTTGAACTTTAGCTTGAGCTGTGTCGAACAATCGAGTTTCCAGTTATAACAACACTAGCTTGTTTAGTCGGCGTTGAGCGGGTGTGTGCGATAAAATAGATGAGAAGTTCACATTCATCTTTATCGAACAGATGTTCATTCATCTTTATCGAACAGAAGTTCAGCTGAGGTCCTGCCATTCATCCCCACTCAAACGTGGTCACTTCACGTGAACGAATGAATGAAAACATGACTTTATTGATCAAATAAACAGTACGTTAGTCGATAGACTTGAACAACATGGAATACTCATTGCCATCCGACCGCCTGATGAGTTTGCCTGAAGTTACCATAATTTTTCAAATAAAATGAAGACATGAACTGAAAATAGCAGACATACTTAAAACAAAACAAACAAAACAAAATTATTTTGCACCAAGTGCGGGACGAGACGGATTGACCCCAGGCACAGAACTTCACCAAGTGCGACGCGAGTCTTCTTGACCTCGTATTCCTGGACCAGGTTTTTTTGAGTTTATTTCCCCGAAAACCTATCATTTCCTGGAATTCTAGTTATTGCCCCAGAGTTCATACCTAGCACTATGTACGGCAGCCGCAGGCCATAGATCAATGAACTATTTACCATTTTCCAGAGCCATCTACAGAATACACCCAAAAAATTGAATTCGAGGGTTGTTTCTAGTCGTGCCTAATTTTCCCCACCTATAGCTCAAGAAGTCAACAGTGAAAATTGTGAAAATATATTATGTATGATAATAAAAATATCGTTGTGTTTTGGATGAGAACCGATTTACGTGGTCTATGCATATCTCCTGAAATTCAATAATCGCTCTATCACCTGTAAAACACGCACACTCCGAAGCTTAGTAAGATTCAAATCATGAACGCAAGCCAATTGAATAATAAACCCCAGTGAAAGAATACTTATTTACCCCAGTAATAATATTGAATAATAAACCCCAGTAATAATATTGAATAATATTTACCTATATATTACCAGAATGCTTCAACCCGTGTATCGGCTACTAACTACACTGAAAGTATTCACATCGGTTATCACTCCAGTATCCACATTCACTACAACTCGACGCTATCGGCCGGACATCAATAGGTTACAAACAATAATAAACGAAAAAACGCTGCAAATTCTTTCACTGGGGTTTATTATTCAATCGGCTTGCGTTCATGATTTGAATTTCTACTAAGCTTTGGAGTGTGCGTGTTTCACAGGATAAGGCGATTATTGAATTTCAGGAGATATACATGGAGCACGTGAATCTGTTCTCGACCAAAATACCTATTTGGATTGATCAGTTGATCATATTTGTGTGCCTCCTGAAATTCAATAATCGCTCTATCACCTGTGAAACATGCACACTCCAAAGCTTAGTATAAATTCAAATCATGAACGCAAGCCAATTGAATAATAAACCCCAGTGAAAGAATTTGCAGCGTTTTCACTTCATCATGATTATTTTATAAACGGTATGAAACTGAATCGTGTTACTACGATTAAAGACCAGGGTATTATTTTTGATGTTGTTAACATTCATACCACATATTGATAGTGCCTGCGCTAAAGCAATGAAGTCCTTGGTTTTTTTTAAAGCGCAGTACTAGGTATTTCAGCCATGTGGAGGCGTTAGTGACTCTATATAATGCATCTGTTAGGTCTGTTTTGGAGTAAGGTGCGATTGTTTGGGCTCCGTTCTATTCGAATTCGAGTGAACGTATCGAGATAATTCAGCGTAGATTTCCGAGATACGTTGCTTATAAAAAAAGATTTGATTTTTCTAATTTCAATTATAATGCTGTCCTTGAAAAATGCAACCTTGCCACTCTTGCTAGTCGTCGCCATACGTCCGATTGTATATTTATTTTTAAATTATTGCATAACAAGATTGATTGTCCATTTTTGTTGCAATTGATCAATTTTCATGTACTTCCGTATATTACTAGAAGTAATGATTTCTTTTACAACCCCACTTCTTTCACTAATTATCTTTTCAACAGCTCGATTCGTGGAACGCAGAGAACCCTCAACCAACTAGATGATTTTGATTTGTTTCGTGATTCGGTTAGTTCTCTGAAACGAGCTCTTAAATAAATTTCCTTTTTTTGTAATATCCTGTATTTCTGTCTTTCTGATTTATGTTTTACTGACTACTACGGTTAGTGGCATTATTATTTAATTACTTTGTAATTCGGCTCCTGTCCGTGTATGAATGAATGAATAAATGAATAAATAAATACCTGGCCACTCACTCTTTAACTCAAATGACGCCTCTATATAGTACTGATACGCCCAATCTGGCTTTATGGATGTTCAATATGGGAATCAGCTTCAATTACCCAAATAGCCCGTATTCAAAGGCAGAAAAATAGCTTTTAAGATCATTATTGAAACCTCCGTGGTATTCCCGTAATTTGATCATTCATCGTGATATCGGTGTAGTCGAGGAAATATTAAAAACTCATTCTGCCGATATTATAGCTCTATCACCAAACACCATCGTGCATCATTATTCGAAGAAAGATTCTCCTTTGAGCAGCAACGAAGGAGACTAAAGCGAAGACGTCCTGTTGACCTCCTAGAATTGCTAGTTGCTCAATACGGCATGACGTAGTATATTTAAAAATGGGTCATTTCAAAATTTCGACTTTTCCAAAAAATAAAAGTTGAAACTTGATCAATTTTCTTGTTCCTAATCAATCACTGCGGTTCTCTCGACATATTACCCAAGTGAGCACACATAATCTTGAACCGTACTGCTGATAAGCCAATTTGAAAAAAAAAAAGGGAGTGGAGGTATATACTACTATTTTTTCCCCTCTTGAGCCTCCAACCTCCATGGGAATCGCCGCTCAAGTCTTTCAAATTAGGTGAGTGGAACAGCACAAATTAGCTTAATTTTAACTACAGTAAATACTAAGGTTTACTTGCCAAAATCTCACTCGCTACAAGCAGATCTCACTCCCTACAATTTGAGGGGCTATTGGCAGGATATTGTAGGGAGTGAGGTTATAGCCTTTCACCGCCTTTACAGGCCACAAATCAATTGAAACTGGTTGAACCAAAATTTTGTCAACGAACTTCCAACAACTACACTTGTGCGATCAAGTTTCACTTGCCACAGTCAGAATGTTACTGGAGTAGGGAGTAAGAATTAAAACCCACACTGCTGCCTCCAGGGATGGTTTTGCCGGTAGAACTGACTGGGAAGGTCTAGGCAAAATCCAACCACCAGCGTTGGGACCATCTTGAATAAGGGATGTCAACAAAACAGAAGCAACTTCATAAACACCCTTTCCTGCCTTTTGGGGGCTACTTTTCAAAACATTGTAGGGAGTAAGGAAAAACCTTGTGACACTGAAATAATAGGCTGATAAGGCTACTTGATTTGATCCAATTTTTTTCCTGAGGCGGATATCCATTGTAGATAGTATGTTCTTTCATAGTGCAAGTGGATATAACAGCCCCAATAAATATTTCGCTGAGTAGTGACGACGGAAGTTGTATACCTCTGGTTAGTGACAGCTGTAGGGAGTGAGAAATACGGACTTTGGTATTTTCTCCTGGGTCCTGTAGGCACAACTTTTACATACTTTTCCATGGAACATGTACATCCACATAGGAGAAAATATTAAAACACATATTTTATACAAAACTGTATTTAGTTGAGATTTGACGGCAAGACTGATCAGTGACATAAATGTGACCGAAATTTCGCAATGACCCATATACGTAATCTGTTATTGTATAAAATAATTTTTTTAAGTCGTAAATTAATTATTTTATAATTTAGGTGAGTTGCTATGTTATATCCAATGTTTCGTGCTTTACCGTTATCTAAGTGTGTTTTATTATAATTGAAATCATTGTGAGGCCTTTCACTGGACCCACCAAACCTCACCTCACCTCCGAACCACCTTCAACATGTTTCATCACCGTTTTCGGTAATTTACAGTTCATTGTTATCAAAAAGCAACGCACATATATAACACAAAGAGTTATCAATAAAGTTATTTAAAAATGAAATCAGATAATTCAAGCTAGAAGCGTAGTACTAGCACATTACTTAACAAACATTATTTTCTATGAATGTATTCAGAAATACGAACAAATACATCGCTAAATGGCTCGACTGAACTCTAGTGACAATCATTTGTGAGAAATTATATAGAATGGGAGAAAGATTGTCTAATATTCCGAACGAGTCTTGATCGCAGAAACTGAAGGAGAAATGATTTTGTGAGTGTTTTAATTTGGTATTCAAGGCTGGAACAGAATAATTTATTATAGCAATATTTCTTTTTATCTAAATTGAGACCAGGAGGTTTTTCAGCTCCCAAAACCCACCTGTGAGCCTTTTCCGACCGTTGCAGCTGGCGATCATTTGCTGGCTCTGGCGTTTGGCAAAGCGCTTTTACCCCAAAGCATTAATCAATTAGGCATTTTGATCGCGCTGCGGATCAAACGTATAGCCACAAGTGATCGATCAACAAGTGAGGCGTTTGGGATCGAAAGCCGACAACCCCAAAATTTCTGAAACTGATTTTTGCACTTTGTTTTTTTGTTGGCCAGTTTGTTCTATCATTTTTATGCTCTCAAAAAATTGGGCACACAACTAAACTAAAACCGTGAGAAATAGCGTGGCCACTGCCGGGTTTGATTTCAAAAGCGGACTACTACTGATTAGGGATGTCAATATCGGCAAAAAATATCAATATTGATATTTGTTTAAAGTATCGTTTTAGTAATTCGATATATCGAAGGAAAATATTGATATTTCGATATATCGGTCATCGATATTTTTTTCAAACAAATCCGAATTACGTTTGAGTCCAGTGAATAATCATGCGTTATTGAATTTCATTCTACTACAGGCAAAGAATTCAACCACTAAAAAATTCGATGAAACTTTATTCATGATAGTAATTATGTACAGAATCATCATCATTATCATACGTAGGGTTGTAAAATCAATGTAGGAAGTGAAGTAAGAAGGAAAATGAAAAAAAATAAACCAATATTGGTTGGGGATAGAGGTGAGGAAAACCTTCTGATTGAGTGCTCTCCAGTAAGCCTCGAACTGGCTAGAACACAAGTCTCCAAAATGTCTCTGCCTTTTGTATCTACGATTTGCCTACCTCATTTGATATAATTCCCCTATTCTTCTATGGAAATTATAAAATTAGTTTTGATCAATAAGTTGTAGGATGTGGTTGACATGATGATTGACGGCTGAAAAATATTGGATCCGATAGTGTACATTTAATGTTGATATATCAGAATAGAAAATATCGCCCAAAAATATAGATAAATCGAAGGAAGAATATAGATATTTCGATATATCCACATTTTCTTGAAATCCCTGATGGATAGGGTGAAGATTGGGGGATTCTATTCTCGAGATAGCAGACTGCATGAGAAAATTCTTCCCATGCATGAGCAGGAACATCACAGTAATAATTGATTATACGCCATTATTGTAACGGTTGCTACTGCAGGATTACTGAAAAAGATAAGTATTTTTTTCAAACTGCTTCTTGTTTTAATGAAAGCTTTAATAAATCAATTCTGTCATTATTCATTTTGCAAACCTGTACTATGCCAGTAAATCGGTCTGATTAGTAGGATTTCTCAATAATTTGTTCTTTAAAATTCATAATGGCCACGTGTAGCTTCTTCTTCTTTTTTTGCAATCTTCAGCTGTTTCAAACGACGGTTTGTTTCACACTTTCAAAGATTCAAAATTGTAGTGCAATTAGAGCTGTGTTTTTTGTGTTCTGCAGCCTAAGATGTAGGATATGGTTGATATGATGATTTATGGCTGCAAAATATCGGATCCGATAGTGTACATTTCGCCCAAAAATATCGATATATCGGCTGAAGAATATCGATATTTCGATATTTTCTTGACATCCCCACTACTGATCCATCTTAAAGCCGCAAGGCTTGCCACTGTCTCGCTACCAGGCGTTATTTTCTAAACTACGCGCGATTATTTTAGAAAGAGTCCCTTGCGATACTAAAAGTCAGACTCGTTCTTCTTGGAAGTTAAAAAATATGTAGGTATATCCTCGTACATAGTTTTAAATACAGAACGCGTATTTTTTACAGTACCTATGTCAGAATGTTTGGTAATAATGAGTACCGCCTTTTTTATTAAGCTTTCATATAATAAGAATTTTGAAAAAGATCTAATGCAGTTTTGTTTGTATTAATCCTGTTTTATGTTCACTTCCCCCACCCATTAAATGTAATTAGGTAAGTGGAATACCAAAGAGTATTCGAAGTTCGGATATTGAAAGGATATAATAACTTTTTAAATCAATTTGCAAGTGAAAAGTTTTAATTAGGGTGGGGTTAGTTTCGAAAACCGACATAGGCCAATTTCAGTTTCAAAACCGGGCAGAAAATTTAGTTTTTTTGGCATATGTATATGAATCTGGCAAAAATTCGGGTAATAAATTACGGGCACACGAAATTACGAGTAAGAATATGAATTACGAGAATACAAAAATACTAATTGACAATCTGGCAGCGTTTCAGCTCCTGTGAATTTGGTTTTGTAGAGTTACCTGGTTTAGATCCCAACTGCCTCATTTGAAGTATGAGTAAAATTATCGGTTCGGCGATTGCCGAATTTAGTCTGGATCCTTAACTCAGTGGTGACGGGGCTTCAGCGGTGTTTATGTCAATGAACCACCAAAGAGGAGGTGGCACCTGAGTCGAGACGGAATTGCTTTTGGCAGCCAACCAAATACGACCGGAGGTCAATCTCGCCAGACACGGACTCATTTCCTCATACTCGACGGGTAGATGTGTTTCCGAAATAGACCTCGCCGAATCATTACGCCTCTTATTCGGATTCAATCGCACGAAATCGTTCAGACGGTGACGAATTTCGGGCGTCGAATTGTTTATCAAGCCCCAAGTTGCAAGCAGGATGTTCCGTGATGGAGCATGTAGAAGTTCCATGATGGACTCTTGTGCAGAGTAGAACAACAGTGGATGTTACGGTTGATCTTGAGACCATGAGTTTATAATGCAAGATAAATTAATCGACATCCAAATATCTTGCGGGATTAATAATGAGTGAAACAAGTCACTCCTGTGACAGCCATCGACACCATTGACCTGTGACAGTTTTACTGATCTGATTGAGGTTTTACCATGGCTTGCATTTACCAATATTCCATATGTATACACAGTTCCGTACCTCATTTCCAAGAAACCAGCTATTGTTATTAATTTACCAAACGCTTTATATACTGACCTCCGTTCAAATCCAAAGAAACTCCAGGAATTTATGAGAAACTATCTAGGTGGCCCGCTAGCTTGGTTCTGTTCTTGGTTGCTGTGTCGAGGCCAAGCAGGGGTTGCCTTCTTTGATGGAACAAATGAAGAAGCCAGAGTCTTTAGTCTATAGAACACGGCCTCAATGTACTCTGCCGAATGTTGTGCCATACTTCAGGCGTTATAATACGCAAACTCCATTTATAGTGACCACTCTACCTTCCTCATCTTCACTGATTTAAAGATCTCTGCCACAAAGATCGATGGATTAAAGGTATCCTCACGCCTCACTAAGATAGAAGCAGCAATAGCAGAAATGATACACACAAAAGACATAAAAGGGAAAGGGTTATTTTCTGCTAGATTAAGAGCCATTCAGGCATCAAGGGAAATGAAATAGTTGATGAAGCGAAACGAACTGCGATGCTCACAGAGCCTCCTTCCTCTAGTATACAATAAGTACAACAGACTTGAAATCCTCGGTCAACCACAAGATGATGATATGCTGGAGACAGAACCATCTAGCACACCCACAAAGGGATTTATCCCTTTTCCCATCAACCTATAATTATGGGGAGTCACCAATACATAAGTTCGGTTTGGAAATCATTCATAGTAGACAATATAAACTGAAGTCGCTTATGAACCCCAGTTTTCACAGTTTCAATTTAAATAACCTCGAAGCGATTGCAATACATCACAGGAAAATAACAAGAAAACCTTGTTCCACATCGAGTGTCATCATCACAGTTATTGAAGAAAAACGTTTCCGATATGCGTTTTCTGATGAATTTCCTCCTCTAAGTCGCATCGGAGCTGATCTCCTTGAAACGGATGCTCAAGGGGGGTCCCCTTTGTGACCTCGTTAAGATCAGCCGTTCGTGAGCCGTTTTGTGCTCGTTACACCGTGAAACCCGAGACTCTTATGTAATAGTATCCAATCTGCCCGGGGAAACAAGGACTTGCGTTTCCACGAGAGACGGCAAGTGCATTTTAAACGTTCTGCAACGGGAAACGCTCTTCCTTGTTCTTCGTATAACTGAAACCGAGGCGCACTGCGGTCTTTACTTACTAGAGGTTCATTTTCAATAGCAGCTGCGATGATTTCCGAAACCAACCAACAACATGTAAAAGAGTTGTTTTGGAAAAAATTAAGAACAGGAGTTTATTTTACATTTTAGTTTATTATTGAAAATAATGTAATCGATCAGTAAAAAAAAAAAGAAAAAAAACAGCAAATCATTTCAAGAAGGTTGTAAAAACGAAAACCAGGGTTTAACAGTTGAAAATTACAACCGTTTTCAACATTTTCACCCTTGAAATTAGATTTTCCACGTTCAATGAGCTCGGAATGGTTTGTGGCCCATCTCAATCGAATTGGCCTTAAAAATTACTCGGGAATTATTGCTGGTGTAATTGTGACATTGGTGGGGTCATTTTTAGGGTCAGAAACCGATTATGCCACAATGCTGATTATGCCACAGTCTTTAAAAGTGAAGAATCTCAGAAACTCTGCAAGGAAGGGGGAAATTTCCTGAAATTCATGGCCCCAGCAGCATCCAAACCTCGAAAAGATGACTCAAAGGTGTTGCTGTCGCCCCAGCTCCATTAGCGACTAAATTACTCTCTGTCTTATTTCGTTATCGAGCAAATCTCATGGCTTCAAGACTACCGCCAGCAGGGTTGTATCTGAAGAGGAAGATACGGATCCGGCTTGATGCCCTTCTTCCTATTGAAAAAGCTAGACTTCCAACAAGTAAAAGTTCCAAAACTGTTCTCACACTGCAAGTAAGGGAGGGTATAGACAAGAATTCATCTGGGCGACTAAGATGTCCGGCAGATTGGAACGATGACAACAAAGCTCGGTCAATTTCAGTGCTTCATTGGATAGGAATCAGGTCGTTCAGCATCATCGGGCTTGAAGTAGTTCGTTAATCAACAAATTGCTACACTGGAAGAGTGTGGAATTTTATCTACCACAACACCCAAGACACAGAAGGGGAGTTCCATTTGCTTCAAGATCGATGGGAAATCCTAATACTCGACAATCGTTGCATTCGGCTCCTGCACCTACATCCAATCAACAGGAACTGAAAGGCGAACATCTCTAACGTCCACGGCAACTCGCAGGTCATCAGGACTACGTCAGACATCTTATTTCAACGACCACGTCCTATACCGAATTGTTTGAGTTCTTAAATATCCTCCACCCACCATCTATTTTAGTAAATGCATACTTTCTGTATTTGTCACCGTTGTGGACAACGGTGCATCCTCTTCCATTATTAATGTTACGTGTTCCAACTATTGCGTTGAATTACCTATCATCAGATATGAATTTACGGAATTCTGTTGAGTCTTTTACAAGTGATACCAATCCTTTCTCTAATTACTTGTATAGAGGCTAATATATTCCTGATTATTAATTTCCATGCTGATTCTTACTATTTCCCACAACATGAATCAAGTTTTATTTAGTTAGATTGAACTATCTTGGTGAAAATTTCATTCTGTGCCTCCTTCAACCCTTCATATGGATTTCTTTTCAACGTCCCACGAATTTGTCATCTCGGACTTCTGAGGCCTACCGTATTATGTGGGGAAATGCCGCCGGGAGTGTCTGGCACCCTGGAATTTTGAAGATGAGATTTTTTATCTGTAGATCTCGCCATTACGATCCATGAGTTTGCTGCCCATGCCTCTCACCTCATTCCTCAACTTCCTTTTTTTCGATCGAAAAACCAACAACCCAACAATAACCATTCTCAACAACCCATCTTTATCTCAACTACTTGATGCCATGTCATCTGGCTTCATGAGTTTAAGCTTTTTCCCATCAGATCCCTGAAGTTCCCAGCGGATTTCTCCTTGTTCATCTCGACGGACTGACGGGGCTGGCTGCCACCCCCGTGTCTAGCTTGGGACCGCCTCCTGGAAGTTTTGCACCATCATCTGGAGCTTCCTGGTCCTGGGCGAGAGATATTGATACATCACAAACCTCCTCAACACCGTGAAGATCAGATCAGCGTCTTTTCTTCATTTTCCATGGCCATAGACTAGGGTTAGGTAGGTAGGGACATTTCTCACTTGTTCATTTATCTTCATAAGTGTATCCTTATAATTTAAACGCTTTTGCGTTTCTCTTCTGTAGAACTACCTATATATCAACAATCAATATAATTTTCCAGTCTAAAGCTGGTGGTTTTTCGAAATTCGCAACCTAAATTTTTTTTTTTCCTTTAAGGGTAACTAGTTAGAGCATGAGGTGCTGTCCCTCCCCCATTCTTAAAAACATGTTATCCGAGTTCTTCATTCAAGTAGGCGAGAATATTGTAAAGTTACAGTTCTTTTCTGATAATTAATATTGTCAGTCCGTTACTATAATGTACGAGTTCAATCATGGGTAGGTAGGTACCTGTCAGTTCCATGAGACACGTCAAGTTGTTCCTTTGTGAATAAAATGAATGATTGATCGCTTGGAAATTTACAATTACTTGTTCAATTCCAACTCAATTCAATCTATTCAATTGTCACTACTGTCAAACCAGTTGTCTCATAAAGAAATAACAAATCTTTGTGTAACTATTTACAGCGTTTTACGCTCCTTCCGCTAACCTTAGCATCCGAATGTTAACCCCAGGTATTTGGATTGTCCCGAAGAAATGCCATCTAAAATCACCCATCCCCTATCCAACTGTAATCACAAGCGTACGGATATCAGAATCACGAACTGGGCATCGGTCGACAACAATCCACATCCACTACCAATCGAAACTGCGTCACATCTCCCTCGTTCGAGATACAGCAATGATTTATGATGAGGGTTTATAATGTGATGGAATGGAAACGAATTGTGAATAACGATGAGCAAGCGGATTCAATCGTTTCTATGAACAGATGGTCGTTGTTATTACATCTTATATAAATCCCTAGTGCATTAACTTTATAACATTCAATAATCCAACGAGCCTTAGTCTATCACAACGATCTACGTTCAAGTTAACTATAAAATCGAGTTGGTAATCAAAGTTGATCATTTTAGCTAAATGCAAGCTCCAGATGGGCGAATTCGTAATCATGAATTTGAATATGAACAAAACCGTTATGTGGAATTTTGTGATCATAATAAATCATAATTATTATGAATATGACGATGAAAATAATTAAAATTACATTCACAAGTTGTTGAATCGATGGTCACAATTGTTTGTGGTAATTTTGTAGAAAATCCTGGGTTTTGCAAAATGCTTTTCGGTCAAAATTCCTTTTTTTTTTGCCTTCTTACTGCGAGGTGTTTACACTAAAATCGCCATATTTCTGGTGATTTTTGGAAAAATTATAATTTTTAGAGAAAATTTTAGGTTTTTAATGTTTTCAAATTTACAATTTTTTGGTTCACCATTTAGAATACCTAATAACCTTTGAAACAAAATCGCCCTAATGCCCCACCCGTGACAATTATGCTCAGAATCACAAATTCGTCTTCATCCTCAAATTTTTTTTCATTCTTGAAAAAATTATAATTCAGATCTGAAATATTGCAGTAGAACAAAACTGAAAGCGAACACCACAACAAATGGTAAGTTTACTAAAAATCATTAAAAAACGTCGATTTCCTCAAAAATGTTTTCTTTTTGTGTTTTAAATCATGAAAAATTTGTGATTTTTGGGTAAAAACACCAACGTACGGGGAGTGTTGAAGGTGAAAACTATGTATATGCAAAAAAGTTGATTTCTACTGAAAATCACAACAAAAATTATAATTTTCTAGAAAATCATAAATAACTAAAAAATGTGGTTCTAGGGGAAAATTACAAAAAAAAAGTGAATGCCAATAAAATTATATTAAATTTGTGATTATGATTGTTATTAAATTCAAATTTATCATCATAAAACTTAACATTATGATGTTATTCACACTCATATATATACGCCTATCTCTATCAGAATGGTATGTAGTCATTCCCACATCTCTCTAACCGAATGACACTAACCCGAACTACCAGCTCGTAATACTTGAATTTAATTAATTAAACTTAATTATTTTACAGGAACTATAGAACGATTTTGAAGAGAGCTTTCCAAATGGCGCCAAACTTGTACATAATTCAGACAACCAAAAACACCAAGAAACATAAGAGTTATTCGATTCATAAAAAAGCAGGGGCTTTTTGAAAATGTGTCCCTTCTTTCGCACCCGTTGCAAAACACCCTGTGCTAAACCCTTCCCATCCCTGAAGGCAGCAGTGTGGGTTTTAACTCTCACTCCCTACTCCAATAACATTCTGACTGTGGCAAGGGAAACTTGATCGCACTTGTTGACAATTAGTGTAGTTGTTGGAAGTTCTTTGACAACATTTTGGTTCAACCAGTTTCAATTGATTCGTGGCCTGAAAATTCGGCGCCCTGGTACGTGTGACACTTCCGCGTTACCCATCCCGCGTGACATTTTTCAGATGGTTAATCCAAGGCTATTAGATGAAAATCCAAATCATGGCTTGAATAAGAAAACAATATTTAGAACAAGCTTAGATCTTGCTTCACTTAGAATGTTTACAGATAAAAACGCTGCAAATTCTTTCACTGGGGTTTATTATTCAATTGGCTTGCGTTCATGATTTGAATTTCTACTAAGCTTTGGAGTGTGCATATTTCACCGGATAGAGAAATTATTATTGAATTTCAGGAGGCACACAAATATGATCAACTGATCAATCCACACAGGTATTTTGGTTGAGAACAGATTTACGTGCTCTATGCATATCTCCTGAAATTCAATAATCGCTCTATCACCTGTGAAACACGCACACTCCAAAGCTTAGTAGAAATTCAAATCATGAACGCAAGCCAATTGAATAATAAACCCCAGTGAAAGAATTTGCAGAGTTTTTTTATTGAACCTCAATACCCCCCCACAATAAAAACATCTATAATTTATCAAGTCCTTTAGCACTCGTATTGCGTTAAAACTTCCCTAAATCCAAATTTAAACGATGTAGCCAAAGGTAGAGAGATGTAGAGGGGGCACACAAATATCATCAACTGATCAATCCAAATAGGTGTTTTGGTTGAGAACCGATTTACCTGGTCTATGCATATCTCCTGAAATTCAATAATCGCTCTATCACCTGTAAAACACGCACACTCCGAAGCTTAGTAAGATTCAAATCATGAACGCAAGCCAATTGAATAATAAACCCCAGTAATGATATTGAATAATATTTATCTGTATATTATCAGCGTTTCATGCATATCAGAATACGATTATTGAATTTCAGGAGGCACGCAAATATGATCAACTGATCAATCCAAATAGGTATTTTTGTTGAGAACAGATTTACGTGCTCTATGCATGTCTCCTTTTATTGCAGATTCGGATTCTACACCCTTTGAAACGTAAACCATGAAATTTTCGGGGGGGTTAGAATTTTTTTTCCAGAGCGATTACAATGGTTTATTATTGAATAATAAACCAAAATAACTGTTATTGTTTTCCATGAAATCTTAATTACTGCTGCAGCGGCTATTAAAATTGGAACCATTTGCCCATGATTTGTCTTTCATTGGATTATCCAATATGTGTAATAATTAACAAAATGTGTCCTTCTAAATAATAACGGTAGCTCGTTTATTCGTCTTACCTACCGTTTCGCGTTACTTATCGCTTTCGGTTGCACACGAAATAGATTAGGTGAATTAGGTTGTTCGCAAAATAAATTGGAGACCTTCGAGTAGAGCGTGCTTATGATTGGTTGGTTGGTAAAAATGAGCGTATGAAAACTGGAAAGTCAGGGGAACTGATTAAAAGTTATTTTGACGGTCAATCCAGATTATAGAATACACATTAGAATAGAACAACGTATTATCGTGGGGTTCCGAGTAAAAGTGACCAAGTAACATTTGCAAAATTTTACAGGGGAGCGATCTGAAGTTTCACCTATTTTCTTCTTAAGAACACTGGTTGTGTGATGTCTCATCCGACTATGTTTCGATTTTTCTTTATCCTGTAGGTAGTTAGCTAGTGCCCTCCTCTCATATCGTGCTTCAAAATTCACTTCAGATTAAATAAGAGCTGTTTATTCGGAAACTCTATTTGATCATTTTTACCTGCCTGGAGTTTCAAGCTTTACTCATTTGGTCAATTCAATTCTTCGAAAATCAGTCGCATAGTTACATGAAATTGAGGGATTGAATAGTTTTTTCGTTAATTTATCGTGTTGCCAAGCATCTAATAACAATGATATACCTATTTCTGTTAGAAAAGGTTATCCATTACCTATCACTGTAATTGGTTATTTTCACCTGCCCACTATGCAATCTTACAAATCTTACACAGTAAAAGTGATCAAATGGCAATTGATAACATTTACATGCACCAGCGAGAGTACATTTATAATCCATCTCGTGTTTTGTGGTTGAGTTCAAATGCCATTTGGTCACATAAAACTCTTTGGGTCACGCAGGTAAAATTTATTTTCAAGTATTTCTTGCACATAAGTTTGAAGATAACGTTCTTAGCAACAACACACAGTAGACAACGTTCCTTAGTACCGGAATGACAAAAAAAGCTGATTTTGAAAAAAATGTTACTTGGTCACTTTTACTCGGAACCCCACGTTATTTAGTGAGATTCAGACGTGGAAAAATGCATATTCTTCATATTCATACAGTTATTGTCATACTCATGATAAATAGGAATATGTATGAATGTGAAACGAAATGGGATTCCAAACAATCCACGGTATAGAATACACATTAGAAGAGATCAGTATAATATACAGCTGAATAACGTTATTATTCAGTGAGACTCTGAGATGGTATTCTCAGAGGTATGGATGGTATAGGAATATAACTATATGATATTCATATTCATATAGTTATTGTAATACTCACGATAAGTGGGAAAGTATTGGCAACTTGGAAAAGTATGAATATGAAGAGAAACGAATTCTAAACAATCCAGGGTAAACAATACACATTAGAACAGCATGTTATTTAGTGAGATTCAGAGCATAATAGGCACAATGTTAATTTTTCCACCTTTGAATCTCACCAAATAATATGCTTCTATATATGAATATTATTCGTATACTTACTGTCATACTCACGATAAGTAGGAAGGTATTGGCAACTTAGAAATGTATGAATATGAAGAGAAATGAGATTCTGAACAACCCAGGGCATAGAATACACCTTAGAATAGAACAGCATAAGTAATATGCATAACAGTAAATAATAATAATAATAAAAAAAAACAGTAAATAATATTTTTATTTACTGAAATTCAGAGGTGGGAAAATTCAAATTCTTCATATTCATATAGTTATTGTCATACTCACGATAAGTAGAAATGTATTGACCACTAGGAAATTGAAGAATATGAATAGGAATGGGATTATACTAAGAATACCAATAGGTATATATTTCTACGCCTATTCATCTTTATATCTTTATTCATCCGGGAATAGAGTTGAGAATAAAATTCTATTTACAGGAAATTTCAGTCTACCAATAACGATGTGTTCTTACGCGTATCCCTTTTTATATTCTTAGCCAATTATTTCCACATTTTCGAGGCCTAAAAGCTGAATATATAGTATTTTCCAATTGAATGAAACCTTTTCCCATAATAATTAAACCAATTAATATTTATTAATATTAATGCAAATTAACTGGTTTGCCTTTGCAGTTCGAACCGTTCTAAAACTGAATCAAACTTTCCGCAAATTGGAAAAATTCAGCCAAATTAATTAAGTTTTCTCAAAATGAATTAAACTTTCCGCCAAGTGGATGGAAAAAAGGGCAAATCTGTTATTTTTGTCGAACAAAATGTACAATGTCAACAAAATGAATACAGAGTGGCTCCAATGTTCTTTGCCGCACTTCCAAATTTTATAGAATATAAACTGCTGAGTGATTGATTAGTCGATCCATTCCAGCACTCCTCATACCTATTAAAATGGTCGCGTTTTAATTATATAATTTAAGAATGACCCAAATATCATAAGAAAATGATGAAGAAACTCGAAAAGAAACTGCAAAAATTCGGCCAAAAGGCAGTATGTATGAATGAGAGAAGAGCAGCTTGTAAGGACGGATGGAGTAAGGGAAGATGAGGATTAAAAGAAGGAAGAAGTGACGAAAGAGTGCTAGAGGTTCAACAAGGTTAAGACACAGAACAGCATACTTGAAGAAATAAGTATGCAGGAAAATGAACAAGGGACAATGTTGGACACTACATGTGTAGTTATGGATGTCATATGAAAGTTACAAAATTTGTAACTTTTAACTTTGTTATTTTGTAACATTTAATGTGACGTTTTGAGAAATAAAGTTCGTCAAGTTCCGAAAGACCGTGTAAACTTCATAACAATATTCATATTCATGCTCTGGGACTTCGAACTTTCTCGACCGGCTGGAACGGTAGAGATGATGGAGCGCATTTCTTGGGCGAATCAAGTTCGCTAACCTCCGACGGTTGTCGGCGGTCGGCTTTCGTAATGACAGCCTACTTTCTCATTTGGGATCTCATCGATCAAGCTCTCAATCGATTTCGACTTCACAACTGATCGATGCTGAGTAATCACGGTACCAAAGTTGCAGCCAAGCAGCATGCTTACCGAAGAGAACGAATTTCCCTAAATAGGCAAACGGAAAACAGCACTGGGCAAATAATTTTCATTCCACATTCAATTGTTTTACGTTTCAAGATGTGTGGAGTTCGAAAATCGAATAAAATTAAATTTGAAAAGCAATCCCTCATCCCAGTCTTATTTTTACTACTTTTATGGATTATTATGCAAGTGTCTTTTTTCTTGCTAAGTTTTTCGAAATTAACTTTTAACGACATAAATACGAATCGTTTTAAAAATCCGTCCAGAAGATTGGGCGTTTGGAGTTGAATTTATCATTCTCATAAGGGTGATTCCTAAACTAGGGGTAATTTCGAGTCTACCACCTGTGAAATTTTACTCGTTAGGCTTACGCTATTGATTTTTTCCCCTAATTACAGGTTTTGATGGGTTCTTCAATAGCTTTTGACAACAGTAAGTCCAATTGGTTTTTAAAGAACCGTAAATAGGTCATTTACCTACCTGGTCGCATTTTCGTGGTTGGTCTAAAAGTTGAATACTCGACTCAGTAATTAATTTTCATGCACCTATAAAATTTCTATGAACGGAATAGGTGTTGCAATGCTCCTGTAAAATCATGTCAGCAATTATGATCAACAAAAAGCTGTATACAAATGCTCTTAACGTAGACAAATGCTCTTAACGTATGTCCCAACGGCCACTCAGTGACTAACTGATCCTCTCGGAGATGATATTTCAGGTGCGTAGGTTCATTGTTGACATTGTCGTGGTTTTATCTAGTTCTATCATTTTAATGACAAAGATTCCATCCGATGCATGTTTTCACAACTTCGTTAAAGCCTGTAATTATTGAGCGTTGGAGGAACCCTGAGACATGAGTACTTCTGTCACAATGTGATCTTAAAGTTGAAAAAAACTTTGTCGTGCCTTTTAGTTTTCAACATTGTCGAGGACATTCCGTATTACCGAAAGACTACGGCAATGTAGGAGTGCCACAACAATTTTAAAATTAAGTAACTACCTTCTTTGAAAGAAAGGGAAACTTTGAAGGCTGATAGATGAGGGACTGCCTACAAGTAGAATAATATACTGCTAAATATTACTTTAGTTTTCATATTTCGATTCTTCTTAAAACACTTTTTCCCATTAATTAAATTATATAAAAACGATTTTTCCAAATAGTACAATGCCATTTTTTCCTTTTACCTACCCCCCCAAAAAAAACGCTGCAAATTCTGTCACTGGGGTTTATTATTCCTTAATTGGCTTGCGTTCATGATTTGAATTTCTACTAAGCTTTGGAGTGTGAGTGTTTCACAGGTGATAGAGCGATTATTGAATTTCAGGAGATATGCATAGAGCACGTAAATCTGTTCTCAACCAAAATACCTATTTGGATTGTTCAGTTGATGATATTTGTGTGCCTCCTGAAATTCAATAATCGCTCTATCACCTGTGAAGCACGCACACTCTAAAGCTCAGTAGAAATTCAAATCATGAACGTAAGCCAATTGAATAATAAACCCCAGTGGAAGGATTTGCAGCGTTTTTTATGGTCATCAGAATGCTTCAACCGGTGTATCGGCTACAAAGCCTTTCAGGAGTGCACTCCAGTATCCACATTACTACGTCATTACATCACTACGTCACTAGGTTACTGATAGCAACACAAAAACAGTAATAAACCAAAATAACGAATGTTGGCACCATAGATCGGGAATGGTTTGACCTACGGACCTGGGGAGGGGCTCATTCGATTCCTCGTGGAGTGTTCTTCAAAAAGAGTACAAATTTAGGCCGCCTTGACTTTTTTTGAGGTTTTTAGGGATTTTACAAAACTTTGACAACCCTTAAAGGGCACTTTAAATTAAGTGAGATTACTGGCTCAAGAATTGGGGCGTCACCGGACCAACATGGATTTTTCCTGAAAATTTCAGCTTTTTTGCTCCAGCCGTTTGGGAGAAATCGTGCGTACGGCGGACGGACGGAAAAATTTGTATTGCAGATTCGGATTCTACACCCTTTGAACCGTAAACCATGAAATTTTCAGGGGGAGTTAGACTTTTTTTTTCAACAGCGATTACAATGGTTTATTATTGAATAATAAACCAATATGACTGCAACGAAATGAAGTTTATCGACAGCTTAATGGACATTAATATTGTTGTGTGCCCCAATTCACATTGTCATGGACGCGAATTTCAGATTCGAATTTTGGACTTTTAAAAGGGATTTACGCGCGGCCATTGCGCTTTTTGCTTTAAGGGATGACTAAAATCCATATAAAAAAATTTTTGACAGAAATTTTGACAACTTT
The DNA here is from genome assembly GCA_031894815.1 of Creontiades dilutus. Taxonomy (NCBI): domain Eukaryota; kingdom Metazoa; phylum Arthropoda; class Insecta; order Hemiptera; family Miridae; genus Creontiades; species Creontiades dilutus. The sequence goes on from JAVIWC010000614.1 coordinate 43,604, forward strand.
TGGTTTATTATTCAATAATAAATCTTTGTAATCGCTCATGAAAAAAAAAAAAATGTCAACCACCTCTGAAAATTTTACGGTTTTGCGTTTCAAAGGGTGTAGAATCCAAATCTGCAATAAAAAATTTTCCATCCGTCCGCCGTACGCACGATTTTTCCCAAACGGCTGGAGCAAAAAGTCTGTGGTAGGTGCATCATTCTCAAGAATTTCCTCTGGATCATCTCCACCGATTCCTCATGTACCTTGTAGAATGGAGACCATATAACGGTGGCGAATTCGAGGAGTGGTCGTACCAGGGAAATGTAAAGGAGCCGCACTGCGTCGAAATCCCGAGATGCCCTCCACACAAAACCAAGCATTCCATGGGCGCGGGCAACAATTGTGTCGATATGAGGAACAAATGTAGAGACACATCCAAAGATACTCCCAAATCCCTAACGATCAACTTTAACACTCTACTTCAACTTGTGATGGGCATGGTTAGGTGTCATTCCCGATTCTTAAATCCGCGCCTCGGGACATTCCAGCTTCTGGGACATCCTCTGAGTATTGCGGGCGTCATCCGCTTATAGCTGTTGGAAGGGGCAACTGTACCATTCCATCACCTACCCATGATACAAACTCTCCCAGACTGCACAAGATCTCTAGGATATCTATTTTGTTTGATATGCATATCTTTGGTACAAAGCTTTCATTAATCCATTTCATTTTCGTAGGAAGGCAAACTTCAATGATTGATCGACTGGTTGTGATCGGTTTCAGGCTCTGGGGAACCACGAGTTTGACGACGGCGTCGCGGAGCTGAAGAAGTTCGTGCTGTCCCTCAACTCGACGGTCGTCTGCGGGAATTTAGATCTGACGGCGGAGCCCGAGCTGCTGAACGGCACCAAACTCACCAATTGGACGATGGTGGAGAAGGGCGGCGTCAAAATCGCCATCATCGGCTACATAACGCAAGAGACGAGGGTGAGTACGCATTCCTCTCCAGAGATGGGAGTATTCTAACCAACTCGGGAAACAAGGACAGGAGTGAAATTCCTAATTCGGAAAATATGAATAAGAATACAAATACGAATGTGAATAACAGTGAGAATACAAATAAGCATATTGGTAAGTAAGTCATGCATTACAGGGAATTCTCTATGTCCGCTTTTTGTAAGATTATAAACAAGTAGCTATATTTGTTGATACGAGGCCAAATTCCTAATTGAATGAAAAAAGAGGACGAAAATAGGATGAGAATTCTAGCATATCCTCTCAAGACATAAAATACAAAATGTCTAAGGTTTGCTGAACAAAAAATACTTTGTTAGACTAAAATTGAGAGCGAAAAATAAATTAATAAATAAATATATGCTGCCCTCTTCCTAATTTGGGAAAGCTAAAGCGCAGCTCAACCATTGCGCTTAGTTATAAGACCTGAGGAAGCTCTACCTGTAAGCCGTCTTGATCCGTCCTACAACGCAATTTTTGATTATCATTTTGGTATCGAAATTCGAAAAATGAAACCCCAATAGAATAAAAGGTTGCTACACCAATCTGAACAGGTCATTGCCACATGGCTTTGAACCCACTAGACGAATATATTGGTGTAGTTGTTGAAGATACTAATTTTATGTTTGTAATTATGTTATTAAGAGAAGATTTTCATCCTTCACTTTATTCGATTGAGAATACGGTCTCGTTTTTGAAAATATTCATTACTGTTAATAAGTATGATCACATCAAACCCGGTAGTAGGGACCTTCCCGTAATGCACTCAATGCTTACATATTGTTTCTAGTGGAGGTTTTCCTCTTTGAGAATCAGGAAATAAGATGACTTACTCTATTGTTGACACTGATGTGGTGAAAAACTGCTACGTACCTGGAAAAACAAGAAAGATCGTTTCACAAGATTGATTTAGGAGAATGGTAGCGCATGAACATATGACAAGTACACAATATGTATAAATATTACATTTGCAAGTTAAATTCAAACTTTTTCAAGTCAAATTCGACCTTTTCCAACTCCAATTCGCCTTTTTCGACCTCAAAGTCAACGTTTTCGCCATTATTAGGGAAATCACGATAAATTCCCTCAAGCCCCAAATCTTGCACCAAAGCTTGTCTGTCATTGGGGACTGGCTGGGGCAAGCTCGTCAAATACACTGGAGACCAAAAACAAACGAGGCAGTTGAATTGTTTCCAAAGAGTGAAGTTTAAATCGATAACAGTTGGGTTTGAGTCAATAATTAGGTCAACAACAAGATTAACAGAAATGATGTGCCATGGTCCATCCCTGTTTTTCTTCAACTATTCAGTTTTTTTCCTGTAATGCTCTCTTGAATTCACGATAGAAACTTAAAGGACGAAAGTTGACTTTTCAACAGTCAGCCTTCAGTGCGGTCAACACAAGCCTTTTCTGTCATTGTGCCTTTTTAAAACATTTTCCTCGATCTTTTGGTTTATTATTCAATAGTAAACCATTGTAATCGCTCTGAGAAAAAAAATTCTAAGCCCCCCTGAAAATTTCATGCTTTACGTTTCAAAGGGTGTAGAATCCGAATCTGCAATAAAAAATTTTCCGCCCGTCCGCCGTACGCACGATTTCTCCCAAACGGCTGGAGCAAAAGATCTGAAATTTTCAGGAAAAATCCATCTTGGTCCGGCGACGCCCCATTTCTTGAGCCAGCTCTCTCACTCAATTTAAAGTGCCCTTTAAGGGCTGTCAAAGTTGTCTAAAATCCCTAAAAACCTCAGAACAAGTCAAGGCGGCCTAAATGTAAACTTATTTTTAAGAACATAGGTCAAACCATTACCGATGTATGGTGCCAACATTTGCGTTTTTTGGTTTATCATTGTTTGTTTGTAACCTAGTGATGCCGATAGCGTCGAGTTGTAGTGAATGTGGATACTGGAGTGATAGCCGATGTGTATACTTGTAGTTCAAAGCCGATACACGGGTTGAAGCATTCTGATATGCATGAAACGCTGATATATATAGGTAAATATTATTCAATATTATTACTGGGGTTTATTATCAGTATTATAACTGGGGTAAATAAGTATTCTTTCACTGGTGTTTATTATTCAATTGGCTTGCGTTCACGATTTGAATCTGTACTAAGCTTCGGAGCGTGTTTGTTTCACAGGTGATAGAGCGATTATTGAATTTCAGGAGATATGCATAGAGCACGTAAATTTATTCTCAACCAAAATACCCATTTGGATTGATCAGTTGATCATATTTGTGTGCCTCCTGAAATTCAATAATCGCTCTCTCATCTGTGATACACACACACTGCAAATTCTTCCAGTGGGGTTTATATTAAATTTTATTCATTTGAGTTGCATTCATGATTTGAATTTCTACTAAGCTTTGGAGTGTGCGTGTTTCACAGGATAGAGCGATTATTGAATTTCAGGAGATATGCATGGAGCACGTAAATCTGTTCTCAACCAAAATACCTTTTTGGATTGATCAGTTGATCATATTTGTGTGCCTCTGGAAATTCAATAATACCTCTATCCTGTGAAACACGCACACTCCAAAGCTTAGTAGAAATTCAAATCATGAACGCAAGCCAATTGAATAATAAACCCCAGTGAAAGAATTTGCAGCGTTTTTCCTTTTGAGTTAAGTTTTCAAAAAGTTAAAAAAAAAAGGATTTTTTTAAATGAAGGAGAAAAAAACAAGAGATCTTTTATGTTCGCGATTTTCGATTTTTCTCATTTTTTGACATTCAAGTTACGATTCGGCCTTACGATTTAACTTGAAAAGAAAACAAGAGTTGTTTTCTTTTCACAGAATATAAATTTTATGTCAATGTTCGAATTTCTTCCAACTTTATTTCTCTACCAGGCAGAACAACAAAAATCTTGAAGTGCGGCCAGTTTTTTTGGTCTCCAGTGTATATTCGGAATGAAAACTCTTCGGTTGATTTTGAAAAATGGTAACAATTCGTTTGCTAGGAGGTCTGCAAGAGTCACCATTCGATTAAGCGTGAAAAAGTACTCAAAATTCGAAATGTGAATTATGAATTGTACGGAATTATTGTTTCTTTAAACCCATCGATTCTCGTTAAAAATCACCTTCTTTTGGCAATCAAAAACCGTTTTTCCTCCTCGTTTTTACTTTCAAAAATTTTTCGGCCATAATGTTACAAAGCTGATGACTGACGGACTTTGGAGACGGAGAGAAGTTCTAAAAGACTTTCGACACTTTCGATTTTTCGGTTCATTAAGCCAGCGGAAAAATCGCGATGCTGATTTTTGATGTGAGCTTCACTATCAGACCATTCAATGCTAAAGAAATCATTGACGGAATAATCGGTCTTCAGATTTATTATCGAACTCTCTTGTCAACACTTCCCAAGCTTCTCTAGCAGAAAGACGACCAGAGATACGGTGGTGAAGCTCGTCGCTAACGCATTGAGAAAGAACCATTTTTGCTCGGGTGGAGGATTTATTCCAAGCATCGAGTCGATTTAACTCAGTCTTCGACGGATCTTGGGAAAGTTCTGGTTTAGGATATTTACCTTCAATTATATCGACTGCATTGAAGTATTCCATAACATCCATCACTCTATCCTTCCATTGCGGTCAATCTTCTGCTCCTTTTAGAGGTTTGATTCCCTTGACGAATTCCATGATCGATGGATTTCGATGAAATGCACTCGCGCACTGATCAGGTAAAGGAAATAACGCGAACCCGAACGAAGGAAAATACGCAACTTAGAACTTAGCGCGAAGAAAACACCGTAACTCGCGATCCATCAATAATTGACGCAGCGCATTTCTTATCAACGCAGCGTTTGGTGATCTAAGCCCATAACCTTTCAAGTATTTAATTTGAAATCAAATAAACGCAGACACTTTGAGCTAAGTTCGCAATTTTTAATGCAAGTGAGTATCGTCACCAATGGTTACGTGATAAAACAGACAAGGAATCGATACAGCCCGTTCGATATATCCATGTATCACAGGAATATTATCCTTATACAAATTGCGAGATTATTAAATTCAACAATATCAGATTATTTTATAATGAATGTTTTTATTCCGTCGGCAGTTTTCTTCGAAGCCGGAGGGCGTGAAGTTCGTGGACGACGTGGAGAGCGTGAAGCGGTGGGCCACAGAGGCCAAAGCCGAGGGAGCGCAGATCGTCATCGCTCTCGGCCACTCGGGCTACGTCATCGACATGAAAATCGCGAAGGAGGTGCCCGACGTTGACGTCGTCGTCGGAGGCCACTCACACACTTTCCTATACTCAGGTGATCACCATTATACTTGTATGATTATGCATTCAGGAAGTCAGAACATTTTCGACGTTCCAGAGAACGGTGCAAGTACTACTGTCGCTTGCCTAGCTTATCTTACAATATGCCGCCTTTTTGTAATAAAAACGTTGAAATGACAATCAGCCTGGTATTTTTAAGCCTTTTTATAAAGAAGCTGGAAAAGGTCAGGTTTTTTGCCAAAACCATTCCGTTTGACAAAAAGGCTGAGCGTGATCCCCCTCTTTGTAAAGTGCCTGTCTACTGTCTAGGCTCATTGCAAGAAGACGAAATGGAACAAAATCAATTTAATAAAAGAAACATAGTAAATAAGGAGAAAAATAAGATGAAATAAATTCAGCTCAAAAAAATTTTTTTTTTTTTTTTTTTGTTTGAAAAGTAAGGAAAGTTGAACCGATAGTTCTTGTTGTCATCGCTTCAATAACACAATGTACACGTACAGAAAAGAAATAAATAGGTTGTCAATTTATGGGTTAATAAAGAATTATAATAATTCAATCTTGTATTGCAAGGGATGGACAGGGGACTTACAGCTGTCTTGCAAGAAATCAATGGATTCAACTTAGTATAAAGACCTGTATGGTGGTCCAGTAGAGTGAAAACGTACAAAACATGACGTGGACGGCTGAGTCTATGTATGGATGATCCGTGGGGATTTCATCGGGTTTTATGTGATCGGCGATGAGAGCTAGCATCGTTGATGGGCTCGTGTACAAATTCGGGGCGCACAGGTCACACGAAGGTCTTGACAAGATGCCAAAAACCCACCCGTGGCACACGAGCGGAACCCCCTCGTCAACGTCGCAGGGGTCCGATCCGAAGAACGAGGTAGCGCAGACGTTGCGTGACAAATTATATTTGCACGATGAGCCGTTCGGGTCCAGAAAACAGAATTTCTCGACGCACCTCTCGTCGTCGATAAGTTGCACCATCCCTTCGTAGAACCAACCCGGATTTTTCGGCCGGCCGCCGAACGAATTCAGCGCCTCGTTCCACGCTACTTGAAAGCAAATAGTGCGCAGCGACACGAATTGTTGGATTTTCGACTTGGCCTCCTCCTTATTAGTGCTATACAGACGAAGAGGTTTAGTGGTGGTGGTATACATCAGTTTCTGACTAAGGTGCAGCAAACCGACGTTATACGTCAGGCTTTTTCTCAAGTCACAATCCGGATGCAACTCGCATTTCGATACATTCACCAATTGAAAATTGGTGGAACTTCTGTCAAAAATGTCTGTGGTTCCTGACAGCACATTAAAACTCCTACAATCAGTCTTGATGACGGTTCTTTGTGATAAATTGAGAGAACCTAAGCAACGACAAGTCGTCAAGATCACTTTCAAGTTCACAATGACACCACCGCAGACGTGTCTATATTGCTTGCGAGCGTTCCATTCAAGAATAGACACTACGTAAGGGTACGACCACAACTGTATGTTCCTCCATCCGGAATCGCTGAACTGCTTAGCTATTTCAAAGAAATTCCCTAATACTGGAACCAAACAATTAAGCGACACAAGACTTAGAATTGAGTAGAACAAGAACGAAATTTCGCAGAACATGGTTTCCCACCAATGCAAGAAACCATAGACGATTCGAACCTACAAGTTGTTATTATTTTTGGATTCCATGGCACCGAGAACAACTTCACTGTCATAAATCATGAACGTAATATATTATGAGGCTGCCAGTCTCATAAACAAAAACGTTGAAACTTTTTTTGGGATTCATACTTCTTTAAAATAGTAAGTATTTGAGAAATTGAAATATATTGGTCGCTTATGAAGATCTTTGAATTTTTCCATCTCAATTCAGCACCCCTGTAGATTCCCAATGTTTTTTGGCATCCAAACTTGAATTCAACCTTGAATTCATTAAGTTGAATACGGGTCATTTCAAAATTTCGGTCACATTTATGTCGCAGATCAGTACTGCCGTCAAATCTCAACTAAATACAGTTTTGTAAGTGTATTACAATTTTCTTCTATGTGGATGTACATGTTCCCTGTAAAAGTTGTCCCTACAGGACCCAGGAGAAAATACCGAAGTCCGTATTTCTCACTCCCTACAGCCGTCTCTAACCAGAAGTATACAACTTCCATCGTCACTACTCAGCAAAATATTTATTGGGGCTGTTATATCCACTTGCACTATGAATGAACATATCATCTACAACGGATATCCGCCTCAGGAAAAAAAATTGGATCAAATCAACTAGCCTTGTCAGCCCATTATTTCAATGTCACTCGGTTTTTACTCATTCCCTACAATGTTTTGAAAAGTATCCCCCAACTAACAGGAAAGGGTGTTTATGAAGTTGCTTCTGTTTCGTTGACATCCCTTATTCAAGATGGTCCCAACGCTGGTGGTTGGATTTTGCCTAGACATTCCCAGTCAGTTCTACCGGGAAAACCATCCCTGGAGGCAGCAATGTGGGTTTTTTAACTCTCACTCCTTACTCCAGTAACATTCTGACTGTGGAAAGTGAAACTTTATCGCACTTGTTGACAATTAGTGTAGTTGTAGTAAATTCGTTGACAACATTTTGGTTCAACCAGTTTCAACTGATTTGTGACCTGTAAAGGCGGTGAAATTCTATAACCTCACTCCCTACTCTCTCACTCCCTACAATATCCAGCCTATAGCCCCTTAAATTGTGGGGAGTGAGATCTGCTTGTGGCAAGTGAGATTTTGGCAAGGAAACCATAGTGTTTACTGTAGCTAAAATTAAGCTTATTTGTGCTGTTCCACTCATCTAAATTGAAAGAATTGAGCGGCGATTCCCATGGAGAATGGAGGCTCAAGAGGGGAAAAAATAGTAGTAGGTACTGCATTTTTTTTTACTGTTCATTCATCACGTTTAGCCAACATTTGGAAATTTTAAAAATAATTCTCCTAAATTTGATTTTGCCATAACTTCAGTTTCATTTAGAAGCGGTTATATTTCGGAGCATATTGCTATTAAGTTGGTTTTGACCTTGAAGACGCATATTTAATTAGTTTAAATGACCGGTCAAATCTACTAAAAATGCCAAATCCATTAGCCAATTCTCATCGTCAAATTCGGGAATAACTTTTTCTTTAGATACCGCGAATAGTTTAATTTCATTAATCAAATCATGAAATCTTTTCAACGTTTGAGCTCGACTAAGCCATCTTACTTCTGCGAAATAAATTATGTCATCTTACTAAACTGCTGATTGCGAACGCAGCTGGCACCAAATTTAAATACAAGTTCCTATTTTTTTAAAACATGTATGAAATTATTTATTCTTGTATATTTCTTAGTTGGGCCGCATTTCCAAGCTGTCTGGGCCGCAGGTGGACACCCCTGTCGTAAACATTTCTTTTGAATATTCTCCAGTTTTCAGATTTTAATATGTTGTTAATTAATCTTTGATGTGTCTCCAGGGTCCCCGCCAGATCCTCTCGACGAACCTTCGATCAAAGGGCCGTACCCCACGATGGTAACGCAGGCGAGCGGTAAAGTGGTGCCGGTCGTTCAGGCCTTCAAATACACGAAATATCTCGGCTCGTTCAAAGTCGCTTTCGACCAGCATTTCAACCTTCTGGAGGCCAAAGGCGCCCCCATCCTGCTCTCCCCCGAGATGCCACAAGGTGAGAACTTAGCGATCAATTTAATCGTTCATTTTAGAAACCCAATAAAAGCCACGAAATGCAAAATAAACTACAATGCATTTTAGGGTATTTTAGAGGTAAGCGCATCGTTTAAAACAGGAACTCCCCAACAATGAGTCCTCGTTGCCTTGTTTTCTTGGTAGTAATAGTGGTAATAGACACCCATTAGGAGAATAGGGGTCTGATGTACCTACGTAGCTATTTATCTTCAAAAATAGATTAGGGGTTCTTGATTTTTTAACCTTGAAAAGGTTTTTGCTATGGGACCCCCCGCCCAAAACCGACAGGAAAACGCTGCAAATTCCTTCACTGGGGTTTATTATTCAATTTTATTCATTTGGCTTGCATTCATAATTTGAATTTCTACTAAGCTTTGGATTGTGCGTGTTTCACAGGTGATAGAGCGATTATTTAATTTCAGGAGATATGCATAGAGCACGTAAATCGGTTCTTAACCAAAATACTCCAAAGCATAGTAGAAATTCAAATTATGAACGCAAGCCAATTGAATGATAAACCCCAGTGAAAGAATTTGCAGCGTTTTTTATATTAAAGTAGCAAAAACCTTTTCGAGGTTAAAAAATCAAGAACCCCCGCCCAAAAGCGACAGGAAAACGCTGCAAATGCCTTATGGATTGATCAGTTGATCATATTTTTGTGCCTCCTGAAATTCGATAATCGCTCTATCACCTGTGAAACACGCACACTACAAAGCTTAGTAGAAATTCAAATCAAGAATGCAAGCCAAACGAATAAAATTGAATAAAACCCCAGTGATTTCGCTTTTTCAGGTACCGGATTCTCTGGATATATTCATGATAATATTCTCCGGATATATTCATGATATTTAACTACTGGGCAAGTTACAACTCAGTTGCGAAAATATGTTTTTAGCTAGAGACAATATAGCGAAACATTTTTTTTACATTTTTTATGTTAATGGTTTTATAATTTTAGTCATATTTCTGTTGGGAGCCTTCTTTCACAGATACTTCCGAAAAATATGTTTTTACGTCTGCTGATGATAGACTATGACAGCAATGAATCGAAAAACGCTCTACTCTGTTCATACTGCCAAGGGGCTATGTATTTTAATGAAAAAAAAAGATCGCCAACAAGAATAATTAATCCACTCGTGATTTTTTCCGTAGTAAATGAACTGTGTTTCACCTTTGTGATATTTCAATCACAATTTTACTTTCCAATCACAATGTATGGTGATCACTGATCAGTTGCAATACCGTTAAGGCTAATTTCCGAATAAAACGTTTTCTGTTGTTTCTACAAGGTACAAAGGGATGAAAAATGTGAATTCCAAATAAATAATTTTAAAAATCCATAACATAAACGTTTTTCGTGCACATTCCTGAATGAATCAGGGTGGTGCAAAATTGTTTCGATGCGTGTAGATAAGTGATTTACGTCAAAAGGTTGTTTCAATAAAGAAATAGTAATTTGGTGCGATTGGTGTTGTTGTGTAGTAATTTGGTCCGTTTTACTACGTAACTACCGTAACTGTCACATTCATGTTCTTTATTTCTGTGAAAGGTTGAGTTGTATTATTATTTTGAAACAAAAAACGTTCTTTCGTCATTTTCTGTAGGATGTTCGATCGCTTCGTTCTTCAACTGGTTTTCTATCTTGACTACCTACTCTACTTGTCGACTGGCCCGATTCGGTGTTGTATTATCGACCTTCACACTTTTTAATGACCTTCAAGAGATCCCACAATTTTGTCGTGCCGTATATTTTGACATAAACTATTATTCTAACATTCATAAAATTGAATGGGTACACAGTAATACTTCGTTCTGAACACCATGAAGAGCCCCTAATGTACATTCAACAGGAATTTATGTACAAGCCCCCCGAAGTGTATGGGGCGGGGATTTGTTTTAATAAACGGCGAAAGTTACTTGAGCGCCTTCCCATATAAATGTAAATGGGAGATCGGGGGCTCCAGTTGGATCGCACCACCTGGGATTTCCGATATTGTTCAAGAACTTGTAATCGGGAACCGGTAACTTCATGGAATGTGATGGAGCAGAACGTTTGGGTAACTACCTCGGAATCGTTCACCTGATGTTACCGTTTCTAAGGAGGAAGGAGAAATGTTATTTTTCGACTCTATTTCGCATCACAATTCGCCCGTTCACAACAGCCTCAAATCCTAGCACGATGCATACAACGAACACGCTGCAAAATTGTTACACATTTATTATTCCTGTATTGCCCCCTAGATTCACTAGTTACGGGGGTTCTATCCATTGACAATGTACCTACCTTGACATATAGTATTTAATTATATGATATAGATACATAAATTTAGTCGGAAATGCATTTAGTTTGAGATCATTTCAAATGCATATTCAAATTATAAGGATTCAACAATTATGAAAAATAAACAGCTCTGAAAAGAACAACAATGGCACGTTTACTTATGATAATATGATTAAGTATATGTCAATAGATGTTAATTTCGTAATCGTTAGTAACCAAATTAGTGTAAGTATAAGATTAGATTAGATTAGTATACGTTGAGATTTGAGTTTTATATAGGTAAGTGTTTAGTAAGCATATTCATTATGATTTCAAGAGTTGAGAAAGTCTGGTGGCCGTTTCCGCTAAGTCGCCTTAGGTGCCTTGGTGGTGGTGGGTTGCTGGACAGCTGTTGCAAGTGGACGTTTGGATGGGTCGTCATAGATTCATGTAATTGCTGATAGTTGGATTTCAATAACTCTTTCACTTCTGGGATGAGTAAGTCTTTTTGGAGATTATTGTTTCTCATGAACCATGGGGCTCCCGTCATGACTCTGAGCACTCCGTTTTGAAGGTTTGGATGCGCTTGACCTGAGAATCAGATGCTGCGCTCCATGTTTGACATCCATACAACCAAATGGGGAGAATCACTGTCAGATAAATCAACCTTTTTACTATTAAGGGCAGTGCAGAGTTTTTGTTCATTAGGAAATAAACTTGTCTCATTCTATGCCTGGCTTTTTGTAGGTTGTCGTTATGTGGATGTTCCAAGTCAGCCTGGAGTCTAGATGTAGGCCAAGATATCGGCAAAATAGCTTTTGGGGGATATGATAGATTCTAAAGTTTCTATCAGATGAGGTGCGCAGGACTTCACCCACGTATTCGACAACCAATTTCCAACAAAAAGTCCCTCGTCGCAATTTCCCTTATCTCGCTTAGTTTTTGAGTTATTTCACTTCTGAGATTTTTTTCTTATCTTTCAAACGCCAAACCGATATGTTTTGCTCACATCTAGTTGGCGAATTTCAAATTTTCTAGAAGTTTGCTTAGTAGAGTGATTTTTCGGCAACTTGATGAGAGCAAAACATCAGTTTGGCGTTTGAAAGATAGGAAATTTAACGCACTTTCCAATGATATCCTCAACTTTTACTTTACATAATACTGTATGTGAGTTATATCCGCTTTGCTGAGACAAGGTCGATAATTCACAAAAAATCTTACAAGTGAAAAAGCTCAAAAACTAAGCGAGATGAAGACAATTGCGACGATGCAAATCTTTTTTTGGAAATTGTTTGTAAAATACGTGGGTGAAGTCCAGCGCACCTTATCTGATACACCCTGTATTGGAATCAGATCACTAATTCAGAGGTGTACAATAACACGCGTTCTTCTGATCATTGGCTCACCCAAGACAGACGACCTGCGAAGGTGTGGAAAAAGATATGAGGAGGTTTCTTTCACAAGTGAACATGTCCATATTTAACCAAACTTCCGTTTCTTGCACATTTTCGTTCAGAAAGATGAGATCCACAACCCCCAGATCTGTTTCATCCAGGTGATTCGTACTATTGGAGCAGCACTTCAAACATAGCTGTTTGCTACTAAACTCAACAAGTCCACAATCCTATTTCAGAGACTAGTATTCCATCAAAACTGAACATGTCCTCGAAAGCTGTTTGGATGTTTTTTTATCCAAAACTGCACATGGCCACTCTTGTGGTGAAACTTCATTTGTTCATGGTGAGACTTCATTTCTTCTCTGTTACGGACTTTGACCAGGAGGTAGCAGCACTTCAGTTATGGAGGTATGTAGATCAGTTCCCCATGGGTCCAATAGATAACGCTGCGGCAAACGCGATCCCCATACGGCCACGGCAACCATGCAGGTTACCTTCCTGATGTTTTCTTCTGTCTCAGCGTTGAATGTTTTGTTTCTGTTTTTTATCGAAAAGAGTGGTCACAAGGAAATTCCACACACGAGCAAAGCCTGAGATCACATAAGTGCGACGCCCTCCACATTTTCGCTTAGACTCAGGGACTCCCTTCCGGAGTTTATTGAAAAACGGAGAGAGTTTGCCAGATCTTTGTGAGCTTCTAGGGAGAATATTTTGGCCAACGAAAAGAAGAAGGATGTCGAGCACTCCTTAAAACCCACTTTGGGAACTGCTGCTAGAATTTGGACTCCATCATTTGAAATGGTACCAAGAAGCTAGTGAAGAAACCATTATGGACGATCCTTCAATGCCAGAAGAAGAAATGTGCGAATGCTTGGATGAAGACCCTGTTCATGACCACGTTTAATAATCTCAACTTCGAAAAGTCCTTTCTGTGATTGTACGTTTTCCATTTTGTTTGGAAGTGTTTTTAGAACTAGAATTCTGTGCTACTCCATAGCTTTTTTAGTGACAAAATATATGTTACCTTCTTAAAGTGATAATTCTCAAACAATTTTTTTGCATATTTGTATACATGTTCTGAAGAAAAATGTTTTCTTTTGTATTATTCGATTTAACAGTTTCTTGGGTTAATACCTTCATTTTATAGGCCTTAACACTTTTCAAAAAAACACAAATTTTCTCCAAAATTTGACGTATTCAGCTGTGTTCAACAAAATTCATCAAGTCCAAAACAAATTTCTCTATAATTTCGCAGATTACAGCGAAAAGGGGTTTTCTAAAGTTAGCGATGAAGTGGGGGGAGCAATAACAGTGCAGATAGTTTAGTTCTAGAAGTTGAAGAACAGCCATAACACGTTTTTGCCCTCCTGTGAAATTTCCCAAAGTGGACAAGTTCACTTTTGACAGATCCAATTCATGGTGGTTTTGGTAAACTTAAAAGCTTCTACAAGAAATTCAACTGGATTTTTACTGGTTCAGTATGAATTGCGCACCCCCACAGTTTTGCAGAGCAGCAGACCCCATTTGTACTTCACTAATTTTGAACCAGGATTGTTAATTTTCTTGCAGATCCTGAGTTGATGACGGTGCTGAACAAGTGGGAGGCAGAACTTGGGAAGTTAGTTCCTCTCCACGATGTCATCACTTACATGGAGAAAGCGGCTCATCTCGACGAGTGCCGTTTCAACGAGTGCGAGATCGGGAATCTCATCACGGATTCGATTGTTGAAGTTGTAAGTATCTTGTCACGACTCTAAAAGTATCTAGTCACCAATTTGAAAGAATTGTTTCACCTCTCAGTATCTATCTTGTCACCACTTTTCAAGTGGGTCATTCCCATGTGATTTGACCTTTTGGCTTTCCCGGGCCATGTAAGATGGGTTGCAAAAAGAGCGGCTTTTTGAACAAAACTTGATGTGGAAAATTAGTTTAGATATTCAAGACAATAAACGTGAGTGACTGCAGTCAGTTTTTCCAGTAGTAATATTTTTTTTAATTTTGAAAATTTTAATCTAAAACGAGTTTTGTGAAGAGTGCTACTGCACAACGGATATGCTGCAGGGAGCAAATAGCGAAATTGTACTCGTCTTCAAACCACCCAAAAAGTCTTTCTATTCCTAAACTAGAATCAAAATCAAATCATATGTGTCGCCAATTTCGACACGTTTAAGTACCAAAAACTATGTATAGAAATACTCGTTACAGGTGCAAAACAAATAAGAAAACAACTAGATAACGAGCGACTTTTTATTAATATACAATTTTTTCATGAAAAAAGCAGAAATTCTTACTTTATGAATTTGCAAAACCCTGTTGAATTTTGAACCAATGTCGTTGAATCATGAGTAACACTCGCAAAAGTCTAAATCTAAGTAGGTGGACTGTGAAACTCTAATTTCATCTGAAATGAGTGAATCCTACTTTACAGGTGGATATTATAACACGATTAGGTATTACACTTCATTATACTTGGATAATACACATCCTGCGTGGGATCAGAACAGATTCCTACCCTGGAACCTAATTTGTAATGCGATAAATGGAGCGTACGAGTTTCAATTTTCCTACTCCTCCAGTAACACGAAGAAAATACTAACGACAGCGGATTCCCAGTTGAATAATGAAGTAACGCTATCTGCTACAGCCAGAAGCTCGTTCGTTATCTCGAAGGCCAAGCTTGTCTTGGGGAATATCGCTCTTGTGCGTCGATAGTCTGTCACTACCAGAAAATCGTCTCAATACTTGCGTCACAAGATTTTCAGAACAACAGATTTTCATTTCCACGACTCCCTCCACAGCACGGTTTCCTATATTCACCTTTCATTCAAAACAGTGGGCAGATGTTCTGGTCTCTCATGTTTATAAAGTGCTGTCAGAAAACAACAAAAAAAAGAAAAGATTTTATGGAACTACGCAGTATATGCAGCTAAACGCAGCCAACTGTACACTTTCATCCCAGTCCGTACTCAAGATGTGATTGTTGAAAGTTTTGGGTCATTAATTTCAGTAGCGTAGCAAAAAGTTTTAATGTCCTCCTCCCAAATATAGTCGCTTGACGTTTCTAGCTGCGTAGATTCAGAACCTGCAATGTTTGTAAGCCATACGGCCTACGAAAGGCCTTGAATTTGATTTTTTTTTCAATAATAATAATAATTAAATTATTATTATTCATTGCTACAAGTATAAGCAACATACATTTGATAATAGTATTTTCTATTTAATTACAGAGAGACTAACTAGGTACTCAACTAAGTCTGTATTATTTTGGTTTATTATTCAATAATAAACCATTGTAATCGCTCTGGAAAAAAAAATTCTAACCCCCATGAAAATTCCATGGTTTACGTTTCAAAGGGTGTAGAATCCGAATCTGCAATAAAAATGTTTCCGTCCGGCCGCCGTACGCACGATTTCTCCCTAACGGCTGGAGCAAAAAATCTGAAATTTTCAGGAAAAATCAATATTGGTCCGACAACGCCCCGATTCTTTAGCCAGCACTCTCACTTAATTTGAAGTGCCCTTAAGGGTTGTAAAAGTTTTTAAAATCCCTAAAAACCTAAAAAAAAGTCAAGGCGGCGTAAATTTGGACTTTTTTTGAAGAACTTTCCATGAGGAATCGAATGAGCCCTTCCCCAGGTCCGTAGCTCAAACCATTCCCGATGTATGGCCCGATTTATGGTGCCAACATTTGCATCCACATTCACTACATCACTAGGTTACTGCAATCAAAACAAACACAAAGTTTTTTTTTTAATCGTAGTAACCTAGTGATGTAGTGATTGTGGATACTGGAGTGAACTCCTAAAAGGGTTTATAGCCGATGCACGGGTTGAAGCATTCTGATATGCATGCTCCGTCTTACGAAATTTAAAATTTTCAAATAGAATATTTCCCATTGTAATCGCTCTTGAAAAAACGCTGTAAATTCTTTCACTGGGATTTATTATTCAATGATTCATGATTTGAATTTCTACTAAGCTTTGGAGTGTGCGCGTTTCACAGGTGAAAGAGCGATTATTGAATTTCAAGAGGCACACAAATATGATCAACTGATCAATCCAAATAGGTATTTTGGTTGAGAACAGATTTAAGTGCTCTATGCATATCTCCTGAAATGCAATAATCGCTCTATCACCTGTGAAACACGCACACTCCAAAGCTTAGTAGAAATTCAAATCATAAATCATTGAATAATAAACCCCAGTGAAAGGATTTGCAACGTTTTTATTGTAGTGGTGGCATTTGACGCACTTGAGTCTCAACGAGGTTTCACTCAACTGATTTCACTATGGCTACATTCACTTCCACAGATCGTGGGGTTTAATCCTCTTGAGATGGAAGTCACTTCCTGTAGGACTTCATTCATGGTCGGTATTTGAAGCTCTATATGTAGCTGAACATTTCTGGTGTACATGTATGTACATAGCACCTCAGTACATTATTTTGGAACTGCAATATTCCATTGTGGTTGCTTTGAGCAGTGCAGCCCCACAACTGCACTCCATAAGTCCAAACATTCTTAAGGACTTGATTGTACAAAGTTAGCTTATTCTGGGATGTCGACCCATTAGCCAGTACATTATTCTGAACTTCTGAACTAGCTCTGCCTTTTTCTTTTTGACATAAGCCTTCCACCTCAGTTTCACATCTAGGGTGATTCCCAGATATTTAGCTTCATTGGCATGTGGCAATGTTTTGCCTTCTAGATGAGCTGGAATATGGTCGATCTTGCGGTAGGTGAAGTCGACATGATCCTGATCCTCCATTTATCTGTCCAGTGTTGGAGTTTACTGAGGTATCTTCTAAGTTTAGGTATAGAAGCGTGATTTGCTTCGCCTACTGCAAGTACTGCCGTGTCATCTGCAAACGTTGCCACTATGTTCTCTTCTCGTTCTGGCAAGTCACTGGTGTACTGGACGTATAAGAGTGTTGGATTTGATTAATAAAACGCTGTAGATCGCAGATCACTGAACTGTAGATAATTATTAAACGGAGTGGTCATTATCTAAATGTAACGTGATAGGCACCAACCACTCCACTAAAATGCACCTCGCACGTCCATTATTTTGTCTTGTCAACTCTGGATACCATGAAAGGAACGAAGGTCGATTGGCCAGTGCCAATGATTGAACCTAATTTGATGTTTTATTTGGCAATTCCTACTGACTTTTTGTTTAATGTACTGCTTTCTTGAGAAAAAAATCTGGACGTGAGGGACTGTGGTTTTCCCCTTTTAACTAAAGCCAAAAAGAGGAATTTCATTGTTAATGAAAAAGATGAATTAATTAATTCTAGTTAAAAGGGAATGTAGTTTCTAAAAAAAAAAAAAACTTCTAGCTTTGAATAAAAGTAACCATAAACAATCTAACATTATCGATCGATTATCGATTAGATGTGGTTTTTCAGTTGTCGTTTTTATTGAAGGGGCCATTTCAACAAAATGATAATCCCTGATAAAGAACAAAAGTGGAAAAGTGGATTAAATGGAAAAGTGGTTGCTAAAGTTTACTACCTGTCTAATGTTCAGTAATTAAATTGATGATCATCATATTGTTGCAGGCTTGTGAAGACTATCCAGGTTGTATCGGATTGTACAACGGGGGAGCGATCCGCAGTGGACTGAAAGAAGGTATGTTCTTCAACCAACTATTCCCTACCACCAAGTACCAAGTCCCTTATTCGCAAATTTTATTATTCAATCAATAGATTTAGTACCTCAGCAAGAATACAATTAAATAAATAAATCAATGGACAAAAACAAGAGTGAAAAATTCAAAAATATTCTTAAAGTTCACATCTTGTTTAACTTATCTTTAATACACTTTTTAAAAGCTCCAACATTTGTAAACTGACGACAATCAATATTACCTACATAAAGAAAACCCAACGCCATCACATGAGAATTTCTCCTGTATAATTCCAGGTTAATTTTTGGCAGTCTAATATTTGACGAACTGCACCGTTCTGCACGAAAATCCTTCTTCAAACCAAAACATGCTTTCTTACTGTTTTCAAATGTGCTGAACACGAATTTGAAGTCAGAATCTGTCTATCACGCACAGTTTCTTGAGAAATTCCAGTTTTTAATCCATAAATGTGAGTTTTTAGTAAATTTTACGAATTTTTTTTTTTGTATCAAAACATAGTGATAAAAATTCAAAAACCCGATGATTTTGAGCGCAATGAGGTATTTTTGAACGAAAAAAAATTACAAGTGGTTGAGGAAATATGGCTAAAAGAGTTTTTGATCTTGCGGCAGGGATTTGGTCTCCACCTGGATCTTTAGGGAAATGACCTTCCTTTCTCTTTTATGGTGGTATCCTTTCCATTCAAATCCTTGTTTTTTGTGTGAGTGGGAAAGCAGAAAAAGAGGAGACCATTTGTCGTAAGAAAATGGCCAGAGCGTGAGGAAAAAAAGGTGAAAAAAAAAATTGCTAACCCTCCATTAGTGGACAAAAACCAAATAGGTTTACCCCCACTCTACATAAAATTGGGGCTAATGAAAAACTTCGTAAAGGCAATGGACAGGGAAGGAGAAGGTTTCATGCACTTAGAACAAAATTCGGCATCTCAGCGATGCTAAGATAAAGGAGGGAATTTTCGTAGGACCCCAAATTCGACATCTACTCAAGGACCTCACTTTTGAAGCAAAGTTGAATAATACTGAGAAAATGGCTTGGATTGCTTTTCGAGAGGTATGTGCTAAGTTTTTGGGAAACGAAAAATCTAGAGATCACTGAAAAAAGTCCAAGAACTGCTTACTTCACATAAAACATTGGGATGCAATGTGTCCTTAAAAATACATTTCCTGCACAGTCACCTAGACTTTTTCGTCCCAAATTTGGGTGCAGTTTCGGACGAACATAGAGAACAATTCCACCAAGACATATCCAGAATGGAAAAAAGATGTACTGGCAAGTGGAATGAGAAGATGCTGGCGGATTACTGCTGGACACTGCAGGGGAAGACAGAGGAGGAAGAGTACAAAAGAAAAAAAAAACTACTCATCGACGATCTGTGTATATTTTTTGAGTCGTGTAATATCTAGTATTATACCTGATAGCATGCAGGATTCAATTAATTATATTTTACCGTTGAAAAAGAAAAAAAAATCTGTTATAATAAAGATAACAATTTTCAAGTACAATTTTTCTTTTCTCTCAAAATTAGAGGGTGATAGAATTTTACTGAGTTCAGATTCGGACTCAGCACACCTGAAAACATGAGACACAGACAAATTGGTTCAAGGGAGGGTAGACAAGTTTTTTTTTTTTTTTTTTGCAGAACAGTGTTAGCCGTTTGCGTTGAATGTAATTGTGGTAACTTCGATGGATCGATACCCGATTGAACCCGTGTATGCACGACTCCTGTATAAAGTTATATTTTCTATTTAAACAGCCCAGCTCACTACAAAGTAATCTAGCACTACTCCTAGAAGGCCTATTCCGGATGATACGCAGACTCGTATTTTGAGGACGATAATGAGTTTGGGGGAATCGAGAGTGAAAGTTGGCTAGCGGAGCGCTGCGTTAGGGTTAAACGTCAGCGATGTGTTTGGGCGACTATCTCGGGGGCTCCGTGCGGGCCTCCTCGTACTAAATGAAAAATAAAAAGAAGTACACCTGGTCGGTACCATTTAAAACGTTTTGGATGCCTTGCACACTATGTTGATGTCAGTCAAAGCGTAAATTTGATCCTAACGTTAAAAATGGGTACTTACTTGAAATATGTGATACAAGTTACATAATATTCTCTGAACAGCATAAAACCCTTGTGAATTCTTGTGATGTCAAATGTATTAAAACCATAGGGTATGGGGATCGAATTTAGGATTATCCTAAACCTCTACACGAAATACTAGATGTGAATGACAACCCTGATTTTGAACCCAGTAGTATTGTGGCCCATAATTTGAAGATTGTTAGGTTACGACTCATACAGAGAATTATTTATGACTACATGTTACGTATCTACTTTTATGAGTAGATCATCACGATTCCGTCGTTAAGTTAACCCAAACGCATCGCTATTTTAACCCAAAGTCACTGCGTTTTTCCGTAATTCCCTCAAACTCAACGACGCCATTTTGAGATACCTGTAATCAAGGCCGATTTAGTGCCCCCTCCCCAAACTAAAATTCTATAATTAAGCAATGAGTTGCACAAATCAAAATAAACCAGTCTTGAGTAAATTTGTGTGAGCAAACACTCTCAAAATTTTAAAAACATAAAGCAGTTTTCTTAATCTTTTTGGAAGCAAGTCTAATGGCTTATTAAACTTCAAATTTTCATCAATTATTATTCCCAAATATTTACAATCTTTTGTAAAAGGCATCTTTGCACAAAGGCAATCATTAAGTGGAATACAACAATAGTCATGTATAATAGTCAGGTATGTTCGGAGACAAATCGTCTTTCAGAAGTAGCAAATCGAATTATCGATGTCTTATTTACATTGAGACTTGAATAATTCACGTCAAACCATGTTTTTACTATTTGAAGACGCAAACTAGAACTGGCTATCAAATCATCGTACGACTCATTCCAAAAAATGATCGCCGTATCATCTGCAAAACCGACGAGTTGACCCTCAAGCTTAATGTCCATAAGTTCATTAATATACAAGAGGAAAAGCATGGGCCCAAAGATTAGTAAATCCTTCAAAGGAGGTGTTGAAATATCTTTTATGCTAGATATGGGCGGCAACGTTTGACATGTGAGCTAAACGAAAAGGCCGGTTTTCCCCATTGTGCGCATTCACATCGGGCTCTCGACAAAAACTCCGATCTGTTTCCATCTCCTTTCGCAAAGTTCCCCACCGAAGTCCCACGAAGCTCGCTGAGTTTGACGACGTAATTGCCACGTACGTCGGGAAGCGCGTCCCTTTTAAAAGACTCTCACGAGAAAATTAAGTCCCTCAATTAAAGTTGTAATTACCGCCTTCCCCTTAGCCTTTTCCCTCAAGGTTCAACATTTACATTTTCAACCAGTCGCGAACGCAACTTAGTTAGCTTCGGGCCGCTAGACCCAGCGCTCACCTTTCTCGCCGACCAACTTTTTGTTTGACTTTCCCCAAAAATTTCGGATCGCCGTTGGAAAACTTGCTACTTTTCGAGTTACGGCGAAGTTTTTCCGTTTATAAGGGGCCCAAGTTGACACAATACGTTTACAATAATTCTCCTTCGAACTGAAAGGGGTTTTTTTATAAAAATAATCCTGACCCTTAATGACGCACGATATCTTCCTGGATACCTTCTCCTTAACCTCACTCCCCGCAAAGGAGAATGAAGGAAATAAATAAAAATGGGCTAGTCCAATTTAAATCCCGATTGGCTTGATAAATTATCAGTCAACGGTTGTTTTTGGTTTTTTCTGGTTTCTAAGCGATATGCTGGAGAAAATTAACTAGAATACGTCTCTTCCGGGAATTTTTAAGTCTTAACGCAACGAAATAATTTCCCAAACTTTCGGAGTTTTACTGATGGATATATCATACTTGACAGAAATATAACTAGAGTTTTACCAAGTCTTCTAAAAAGTCGAGCAAATCATAGAATATTATGCTGAGCTATAGAATACATTGCGTTTCGGGTGTCCCAAAGAGGAATCCTACAAGATACATAAAAATGTTTATCATTCTTCCTTTTTTTTCAAGAATTGAAGATCAGGTATGAAAGTATTTACTGGCTGTTGTTAAGGAATTCCCGCCTCACACTCCACAACAAACTACTATTATATAAGCGGATTCTTCGCCCTTTCTGGACCTATGGAATTCAACTATGGGGCTGTGCCAAAAAAAACAAACCTAAAAAAATACAAACACTTCAAAATAAAATACTGAGAAGTATTGTAGGTGCCCCTGGTACATGAGAAATGATGAAATTCATAAGGACCTGAGGATAGTTCTACATGGAAGCGCGGGCCGAAGAACAACAGAAGAATATAAACTAACTCTTGCTGAGACAGTCTATGAAACAGTTACTAAGTACGCGAGGAAGCACGAACATCGGCTCCACAAACACGAAAACCCGGAGATGCTTGACATTTTGGACAATACGGGTGAACTTCGGCGCCTCAAGAGAAAAAAACCACTTGACAAAGTTGTGCAAAGTGCAATAAATCGATTTATTACAATATTGTTGCTATGTAGACTATCTAAAGGGAAGGTTTTATTGAAAACCTAACCTACTGCTGTGTCTACTATACTATGAAAAATATTGCTAGATGAAAATGTATATAAATTTTTCAGTTGCAACAAAAAAAAAATCCTTTTAAACTAAATTATGAATTTGAAGAAAGTAAAAGAAAAATAATTGTAACAAAATGTGGAAAAAATTGGAATTCATCAAGATTTTTAATTGGGACATTAAGGTTTAATTGATACAACAGTAGATACATCGGGTCACATCATTTTGATCACCATACAGGGTGTCTGGCTGGGCAATCAGTATCCCAATGGTGTGCTGCCAATCGACTGATAGTCAATCCGATCCTTCGTCTGTAACGCTTCTTGGCTTAGGATTGGATGAATGTGTTACGTGGTGTGCACATCAGAGGGTTTTGGCCAGTTCACTATCTGGCATCGTATTTTTGTTGAGGCACTTGTCTGCAGTTTTGTCCACTGGAGCCTCGCTCAGCGTCTATTACGCCCTTTTTGAGTCCCGACTGAGGTATGGAGTTTTGCTGTGGGGGAACTCTGGAGACTGGAGGAAGATTTTCCGAAAGCAAAAAGCAGCAATCCGAGCCACGAGGGGAGTCTCTTCACCGACTCACTGTCGCCCGTACTTCAAGAAGTTGAAAGTGCTAACGCTCCCACCAATATTTGCTCTGTCTCTCCTACTCCGTATAAAGAAAAATGAGAATCTGTATAACCGACAGGGAGACAGTCACTCCTATGATACGAGAGGAAAAAATGATCTGCTGGGAGCCAAAAACAGACCAGCCCTATCCCAATAAAGGAACCCCAACTACCTATGGGTAACAAGTATAATGATCTTCCGGAGAGCATTAGAAATCTTCCCCCTTGACGTTTTGGCAGGAGAGTCAAGGACGCCCTTACTACTTTGGCAGCTTACTCACTGGCTGAAATTTCGACGGTCTTCTGAATGGCTATTTGAATTTGACATAATTCTCCAGTTTATATTTATGTATTTGCGGTACCTATTTATTAATTCAATGTGATATATACTATGTATTCTTCTATGTTATTATGATTATATTTGACGAAAGCGATGTACTATTTAACTATGTATGATGCTGAAATAAATGAAATTTAATGTCCCACTTAAGGGTGCACATCCGGCAAGGGGTGAATTTTACTACTATTTTTGACAAAAAGTGCCTCTTGGAAATATTTTAGTCTTCGTTCCCCAGTTATTCACTGTTCAAAATTTTTGTCGTGTTTCGGACACAAAAACTCATTTTAAAATGAATCTCAAATCTTTGGACACCGATGGAAAGAGCATAAATTAACCGTCTTTCTCATGCCGAGAGGATCTGACCACTAAACCAACTGTGCTATGAGCACGTTTCTGATCGTTGAGACAGTCACACGGACCCAGCAAACGGCACATCATGGTTATTTTAGATGTTTAAAATGAACCACGGTGTCATTACCACCACATTGTCGTCACTATTCCAATCTGCAGAGAAAATGGCTCCGAACGAGTCTCTTAACGAGAAAAACACTTCCCGAGTCATTTTCCCGTAGCTAGTAATTTTTCCACCCAACACATTCCCAGAATCCTTAGTATATCTTTAATTATTTTTGTGAATAGGCATTCACGCTTGTCATTTCATCAACTATCACAAAAATTCTTTGTGTTGTTGAGGATGAATCCGACTTTTTTCTTACCTCTCCATTCTCAAGTTGCTATTTTTGTTTAATTTTTGGATTTTAATTATTATGTGTTAACACCAGCGGCGTAACGTTTTTCAGCGGGCCTCCCAGCAAAAAATTTCGAGGCCCCTCCTTTTTTTTTGCGAAGCGTGCACGGTTTCAAAGGTTGTACAATACGCTAAGATTACCTACCTAAAAAAGCTGCAAATTCTTTCACTGGGGTTTATTATTCAATCGGCTTGCGTTCATGATTTGAATTTCTACTAAGCTTTGGAGTCTGCGTGTTTCACAGGATAGGGCGATTATTGAATTTCAGGAGATATACATGGAGCACGTGAATCTGTTCTCGACCAAAATACCTATTTGGATTGATCAGTTGATCATATTTGTGTGCCTCCTGAAATTCAATAATCGCCCTATCCTGTGAAACACGCAGACTCCAAAGCTTAGTAGAAATTCAAATCATGAACGCAAGCCGATTGAATAATAAACCCCAGTGAAAGAATTTGCAGCGTTTTTTTATTGAACCTCAATACCCCCCCCCCCCCCCCCCCCACAATAAAAACATCTATAATTTATCAAGTCCGTTGGCACTCGTATTGCGTTAAAACTTCCGCAAATCCAAATTTAAACGATGTAGCCAAAGGTAGACAGATGTAGGGGGGCACACAAATATCATCAACTGATCAATCCAATTAGGTGTTTTGGATGAGAACCGATTTACGTGGTCTATGCATATCTCCTGAAATTCGATAATCGCTCTTTCACCTGTAAAACACGCACACTCCGAATCTTAGTACAGATTCAAATCACGAACGAATAATAAACCCCAGTAATAATATTGAATAATATTTACCTATATAATATCAGAATGCTTCAACCCGTGTATCGGCTACTAACTACACTACAAGTATTCACATCGGCTATCACTCCAGTATCCACATTCACTACAACTCGACGCTATCGGCCGGACATCACCAGGTTACAAACAAACAATAATAAACGAAAAAACGCAAATGTTGGCACCATAAATCGGGCCATACATCGGGAATGGTTTGACCTACGGACGTGGGGAAGGGCTCATTCGATTCCTAATGGTATGTTCTTCAAATAGGAAAATATTTAGGCCGATTCGACTAGTTTTGAGGTTTTCAGGGATTTTACAAAACTTTTACAGCCCTTAAAGGGCACTTTAAATTGAGTGAGGGAGCTGGCTCAAGAATTGGGGCGTCGTCGGACCAAGATGGATTTTTCCTGAAAATTTCAGATTTTTTGCTCCAGCCGTTTCGGAGATATCGTGCGTACGGCGTAAGGCGGACGGACGGAAAATTTTTTATTGCTGATTCGGATTCTACACCCTTTGAAACGTAAACCATGAAATTTTCAGGGGGGGTTAGAACTTTTTTTTTTCCAGAGCGATTACAATGGTTTATTATTGAATAATAAACCAAAATACATAATATAATATAACAATTTAACCTACCTTTACGAACTCGAGACTCCTAAGTCTACGCAGCAAACTTTTGGATGACCGTGTGAGATGATTGATCAAACTTGTGAGATAATTGATCAATGAACCTACATTACCGTTAATGTTTATAACACACATCAACAGCAATAGTAATATTTATATTATTTCTATTTCCCTTTCCGCTGGTTGGTCTCTCGTTAGATAAACTTCCCGTAATTGGAGCCGTTAGGGACTTGAGTGAATAAACAAGTAAGACAGTCAATTCTCTTGTTTCTTTCAATATTCCCTTCTGCTATTATAGTTGATGAAAGCAATAATGTTGCCAATATAGGATAGATATTATAGATATCCCTTACAACTTGATGTTACATATTGGAATTGTTCTGTGTATCATTAGTTCCGCTTTATTCTTTAAAATTAAAAAAAAAGAATTTTGCTAGAGCGGGCCCGTCTCCGGGGCCCCCTGTAGCCCGGGCTCCCCCGCATCGCGAGGTTTGCGGGGGTGTACGTTACGCCAATGATTAACACGATGATGTATATTTCTGTGTATCAAATGATTGGAATTCACAGGAACCAGTATAATACATAGATATGTATATACTTATGAAATGTGCAACAAGAAATTTCATGATTTGAATAGGATTCTGTTTGTTCGCAGGAAATCTGACTTCTACCGAGCTGTTAGAGGCGATGCCGTTCGGTAACAATTTGGTGGTCGTTCAGATGAACGGATCCTGCGTCTTGGAAATGCTGGAACACTCGGTGTTCTGGTACGACGTCTCACGTCTCTGGCCAAAAGGTGGATTCCTTCAAGTAGCAGGTAGTCACCATTTCAATCTTGCCATCATGTCTTCGTGAAACCTATAGTTTTTGGGCGACGGCAAAAAGAGCGAACAAAGCCATTAACGATGTGAAAGTCTACCTAATGAGGTGGCACTCTCATGTAAAAAGAGCGAACGGATTTCAAACTATTCGCCATGGGGCGCGTAAATAGAGCGAATAAGAAAGCGTAAATCTAAATAAACTGCCTCCAACTTTGTGTAGTGGGTTCTCATCGTAATCAGTTTGTCTTCGACCTTTCAAGAGTCATGTGAGTGAATTTTAAGTTGTGATCGGGAAACAGGGGAACGAAATAATTGTATTCGGAGGATATCGTTTTCGAAAAAGTCGAGAAATGTATTCAGGAGAAGCTAGTTGGAGGTTCGTACAACTTATGTTCATCTGAACGTTTCCTAAGTTATGGAATTAATGATTCCTTGAGCAATAAACTATGAACGAATGTCTTACGTTTTAGATGTTGCAAGAATACGTGTTCAGCGTCCTTAAAAACCATTGCTCGTCGTGAAACATCGTTCGCTCTTTTTACATCTGTACCTCTCGTAGGTGAAGTCGCTCGCTCTTTTTACATATACTACGATGTTAAGTTGTTAACGTTCGCTCTTTTTACACCCGCCCTAGTTTTTTGGCGACCAAGGTTGGCTAAGCTGTACTTGATCCAATCACAAATGGCTAATTTGTTTATCTTCCTCCACCATTATCTTCTGATGAATAGTATCAAAACAAGATTGTTTTCAATGCATTCTTCTTCAAGCCACACACCCGGACTTTTTAAATTGTCTCGACTGTTGACAGCTACTCCAACAGTGGATACATAAAAACAGGAACTTTAAACGTTCGCTGCAGTAATTTACGGGCTAATACAATGGTAGCCTATGATTTTAGGAATCCGAAGGCAGGGTTTCCACTGCGTCATAAGCTGCTCTCCTGATTTCGTTAGGCTCCTGAAGAATAAAACTGGACTTTTCTATGGGATGATGACTTGAATAATCTTATTGGAATTCTAGCTCGAAATAAAAAACAACGTCAGTTCTAATGCACGGGTTTAGTAGTTTTTGAATATTGGGTGATTGTCATTCTGGGGTTTGTGGAGTCACTTTCAGGTTCAGAAATTGCGATCTTTTGGTATGGGAGAATTTATATAGACCCAAACCTACCCCAGTCGTTTGGGGGTTTAACATTACTAGGAAGTGACACCCCGCCCACACATAATAGTAAAAATCTCGAAAAATCAGGGTTTATCATGTGTTTGATCATGTTGATGTTGATCATGTGTTATCAGGGTTTATCATGTGTTTGTTATCAAGTACTTCTTGTCAGTAAGCTCAGGGCCTTTGGATTGTTGCGCAAGTTCCCAAATATGATATTTAAACTTATGAAGATTCAAAAAATTTTTTTGTTTAGTTGACGATAGTGGTCCACTACTTGAATGGTTTAGGATCAAGTTGGTTTTATCCAGTCCATCTCCAAATACTTCTGGGGTACCTCAGCGTTCTCATATTGGGCCAATGATTTTCCTGATTTTTGTCAACGACATTTCTGCTTTATTTTCTGGCAATATACGCTTTTCACTTTTTGCAGATGGTTCGAAAATATTCCACTGAGGCTCATTCATTGCAGGCTACCCTTGACTCATAAATCCACTAGTGTGTGACAAATCACCTCCGACTAAACTTAGGCAGCTGTGCTATTTTGACCTTCTCGAGGTCTTCAACCCCATACCAGCACAATATGAATGGTAGAGTCATATCTAGGGTGGGTTTTTTTGCTGATCTCGGAATCATCTTCAATTCTCTTCTTACATTCTCTCTGCATATAGACGGATTTTGCTCACGAGCAATGACATGTCTCGGCTTTTTGAAATGCCATACGAGGGGATTCAAGGATGTGGATGCCCTGGTTGTGCTCTTCAATGCGTTGGTCCATTCGGTCCTAGAGTGTGAGTCCATCGTGTGGTCGCCGAACTATCAAAACGCTTCCGATCGACTCGAACGGGTCCAGCGCAGATTCCCTCGTTTTGTCGCCTATGAGCAGGGTGTGAACAGGACTGATTTTGATCTTGAGATGCGTTGGCTTTATGTAAATTGACTTCTCTTAATCAGCGTCGGCGTGCAGCGGATTGCACCTTTGTTATCGGCCTTCTTAGGTCTGTAATCGATTGTCCTGCCCCAATGTCGCACTCGCTCCTTAAACCCCTTTTATGTTTGTTTAACAATCCCCTTCTTCGTGCGGTTCGATCTTTAAATCTTGTGGCATCCAACAACGAAATTGATTCATTTTTCAACTTCTTGAGGCAGTTGAGACAAACCCAAAAGTTATTTGCTTATATATTTATTCTTCTTAATTCCAGCATTTATTGTATTATTCTTTTATTATTTTATTATTATCTATTCTAGTAATGGGACTACATGCCCGTGTAAACTTAAATAAATATATAAAGTACTCAGAGCTCTTGAATGTCAATATCATTTATGAATTTGACAACCATTTTCCTCCTTTTTCAAGGACAATATTTGGGGTTTCCCCAAGACACAGGAACTTTGACTATATGAGAGGAAGGAGTATTTGGCAGGCCTGAAGAAGTCTACTGTGCACGTCTGAAACTAATGGTATATATATTGTTAAACTGATGATTGGGATTGGTTTTTTTCAGGGCTGCGAGTGGTTTACGACGTCAGCCAACCGCAAGGCTCACGAGTGGTGTCTGCCGAGGCCCGAACTCCGAACCCGGACAAGTACAAGCCGATCGTCCTCAGCGAGCAGTACAACGTCGTCACGAACAAGTTCGTTTTCGGAGGGGGCGACAACTTCACTGTATTCAAAGACCACCACATCAAAGGAGTGGAATACAGTGAGTATTTTGAAGGGCTGTGGCCATTTCCATAACCTATCGCCATATTGTCGGGCCTGCAGACAATTTATGACTTTTGACGGTTTAGAAGATTCAGAAAACGTTTACTAGCTCCAAGCTTAAAGCTGGGAAGAATTCGGAAGTTTGAAAATGGATCTGAACCAATCGAAATAATGTAAATATTTGGATGATATATATTTATGAACATTGTAGCTTTATGAACACAGAGAGAAAGAGAGAGGGGGAAGGGTGCAGTTGGGCATTTTCACAAGTACATGTTTTTCACCGTGGCGGACACAGATATCAATTGAGCCTTAAACCACTACTGATTTGTATTCAGGCTGTCCATACGAAGACATTACAAATATTATCTTCATTAAATTGGCTGTTAATTTTACAGATAATAAACGCCGTAACGCTGCATGTTACTTCACAAAGGTTCGCTGTTTTTAAACCACTCTCGTAACCCCCTACCCTCCCTCCCTCACTTCAACTTTTCATGACTCAAGATTCTTCAAAACTTGAAAATTACAGATATTGGGATTTGAAAAGTTGAAATGTAAGCACCTTTCCAATATCTTCAATGTTAGAATGACATTTTCCGTGTCAGAAAAGCCCGGACTTGTCTGGGAACTGGAATCGTTCCGGCGTCCAAAATTACTTGGAAATGATTGCCCGCGTCATTATTCTGTTGGGAGGGGGTATAATAAATGTTGATTTTACTCTGCTGATTAGAGGAGAGAGTTGCGTCTGAAACCAGAAAAAAGTAGTTGCACGCGGTAAAATCGACGTTATAGGGCAAAAAAATAACTGGTCATGAAAAAATGAGTTTGACGTTGAATTGACGAGAAACGAGAGAACTGTCGGTAGCTTGTACCTGCAGTTGCAAGGTCTGTTTAATCTTGGTGGAGTACGTGTTGAAATGACAAGATATTTTGAACCAATAATATACTCGGACGATGGGATAAATGGTGTCGAGATTACGAACTGTGATGTATTAGATTGGCACCGATCAAACCAAAATACGTTGCCAAGGAGATGGCACAGTAGCTTCCTCGTTACAATCAAAGTGACACCATTATAAAATAGAAAATTAAGAAATCTTCAGATGAAAGATTT
Organism: Creontiades dilutus; assembly: GCA_031894815.1. NCBI lineage: Eukaryota > Metazoa > Arthropoda > Insecta > Hemiptera > Miridae > Creontiades > Creontiades dilutus. Next base: position 74,293 of record JAVIWC010000614.1, read on the forward strand.
TCCTCCTCTCAAACGCAACTTTCTCCTCTGCTGATTTTTCTCAGCAGAGTAAAATCAAAATTGGTTATACCGCCGGAAAGCTGTGGTTCCAGCAATTTTTTTTTTTTTTTTTTTTTTTTAATGGCAATAGTTCATTTTCTCGAAATATTTGGAGATTAAGGGCTTTGAAAAACGGCTTCGTTCGCTTTTCACGTTGCTTCATTTCCAAAATTCAACTGAAGAAATTCGGTATTAAGAAGGTAGGAAAGTTTACGGTCTTTCCAACTGTCTCTTCAAATTTGAGATTACTCGGAAAATAAACGGACTACATCTGTTTTAATGAAGTTGTGAGGTGATGGAATGGTATAATTGCCCCTTCCATTGAGCTGGATGCAGATATAATGCTTCGCCAGACTCAGGAGATGACCCAGACGCTTTAAAACGTCTGACTCATCTCCGAAGGCGACGGATTCTAAGATCGGGAAGGGCAAACTGACCGTATCCATCACAAAGTAAGGTGGAAAACATGAAAAAAATCGTGAATAAGTCTGAATACAAGCGTTTGAAAGAAACTATAAGAGGCATTTTTTGTTACAAATTGGTAGTGGAATCGATTTCTTGAAGGAATTTATTTGTTCATTAAATTACGGGCAAGCCCAATACATAATAAAGAACACAGCAGTCTACATGTAATATAATAAATCAATGTGATGAACAGAAAAAATATATAAATGAATTTACTTAATTAAAACTAACAGGGGAGGTATGTACAATCTTCTTTAGAGATGGGAGGGAGGAATGAAAAAAAATCAAAGTCAGGATTTAATGATAACATAATGTTGGCACTTCTTGGTATTCTATTAAGGGATGATTTCTTTGGTAGTTCGTGGGGGAGAATGTAATTATGAAACGTGAGGGCGACCGAGCAGCGATCCGAGGGATATGAATGTCGATCCTGGAGAGATGGGATGGGCAGTCGACTTCATTATTCAAAAGTTTGTAAAAGACAGCGAGGTCTGCGGAAATACGGCGTCTCTCCAGGGTACCCAAATTACATTTTATTTATTTATTTATAATATATACGGGCAGAAGCCCAATTACATAAATGAATACAAAATTAAATATCAGCCGCTTACAAATACTCGCAAATACTCGTAGTCGCCTTCTACGGATGGGATGCCAAGCTTATAGGCCACGTACCTCAACAACTTTTCTATACCCGCTCAAGCCGATACCTATGGGAAGCGTACGATGGTGACCACACTATAAAAGTATACTCCAAGATAGGTAGAATTAAGGTCTTGTACAGGGTCAAAATAGCTGGAATGCTCGTCAGTTCCCTACAGTTCCTCTTTAAAAAACCCAGTTTCTTCATGGCTCTGCTTGCAAGGGTCTCGATGTGGCCAGAGAAGCGAAAATGCTGCCAATGGTCACTGCCAGGTCCTTCAACTCGAAAGATGGACAAAGTGGCTCGTTACCGAGAACGTAACTGGAAATTATTGGCTGAGTCCGACGGTGAATGCTTACAACGGAACATTTAGCTGGGTTCAAGAATAGGCGGTTCGTCGTACACCATACCCCAAGTCGGTTGATAGCGTCCTAAAGAGCATCGCAATCCGATTGAGTTTGAACATGGCAGATGAGTTGAGTTTGGGCATCGGCAAATAGGAGACATTTAACACTAGGTCCAAAGATCTTAGTTACGCTGTTAATCATAAGGAGGAAACAAAGCGGTCCCAAATGGCTACCCTGTGGGATTCCCGATGACGCCTCGAACGGAGATGACGAAGTACGCCTGACACGGACCACGAGCTGTCGGCCAATTAAATACCTCCGAATCCACTCCAGAAGGGACCCTTGCAGACCCAAGGAACTCAGAAGAGTTAGTAACTGTTAATGGGATAATTTGTCAAAGGCCTAAGCGTAATCCGTCGAGATTACATCGTTGGTAGTTGTAGAACGACCACGGATGAACCCGTGCTGTTCAGGTGCCAAAAAACCTGAGAACTCCCTCGAAAGACGCTCCACCACCAGGCTCTCAAGAAGCTTCGGTATCAATGACAAAGAACGTACTGGACGGTAATGATTGATGAAGCGCTTATCACCAGCTTTGTGAATTAGTGTAATGAATGTTCATTTGGATGGAAAACACCCCGACTCCAATGATTTATTGAAAAGAAGAGTAAGTGGTGCTGATAGTACGGATGAACTCATCTTCAACGAGATGGGTGGAACGCCATCAGAGCCCATGCCCATGGAATGAGACCTGTGTTATAGACACCTTGTGTAGAATAAGTTTTTTTCGTTGTAACATCGATAGATGAACATTCGTTTGCATGTGGTGTTCAAGTAGTACTATAATTTTGGAAAATTTGCTCATATCAATCAAGCTGCATGACTGGCAATTTTCGTTTCAGATATGACGGATTACAGCGCGGTGAGGACGACGCTGAAGCGGAAGCCGCGGTACTTGCCGTTCCTAGAAGGCCGCATCCAGGTTATCTCCACCGGCGGCTCGACTGCCAGCATGGCGGTGGCCACGGAGCCCCGATTCCTCCGGGCGATCGTCCTGAGTCTCGCCGCTATCGCTTTCACGCGTCGGTGATGGCATCCGAATAAAACGTTGAAATCGAATTCAATCGAAACATTCCCCGATTCCATCAAAAAGCCGCAAATATATCCCTCCCCGGTCCGGGTTAACAGTTTCAAGTTGCTACGGACTAAGTCGCACGCGACAAAGTTGTGGAATTCCATTTCAATAAAAACGTCGTATATGTTTTCTTGAAAATAATGACTTACACAGCTAAATCGATTTCGTGGAAATATATTCAACTTTCTTTCCTAATCTATTTTTATTCAAACTGCATTAAGTTCCAGTGCTCGAACAAATTAAGGGATTGCCTGAGAACAATTCTGCTCTGTGGAACAGTGTCAAAAACTATCGAGGTCGGTAGTTTCCCAGGAAATCGGGTCTGTCAACTAGGAGAGGAGACCAGATGAAAAACTAAATGAAAAACCCACAACTGGGGGACAGAAACTCAAAAAGTTGTCAAAATTGTACGAAATTCACAAATTTCAACCATGCTCCTCAATTTTGCTTTCAGTATCTATGTAGGTATTAATTCTTGCGGAATGAGACCATCCCCGAGTCAATATCTCCATCCCTCGGTCCAAATCTGGGCTGAAACAAGCAAAATTCCACTATCCCACTTAGCTCACATTCATTCTATTATCACCTCCTTTTCACATGGTTTCTACGTATATTTCTAAATTAATCAAAAAACGAAAACCTTGGCTGTGTCGCATCAATATATATTAAATATTAAAATTAAAATTAAAAAAAAAAGTACGAAAATTAGGTCATTTTTTCCGGCTGTATCGTACACAGGGTGTCTCACGAGGTGTTCATCCCCCTTCCTAAATCCGTCACAGTTGGAGAAACAAAAACAATAATAATAGTTTTTTGAATCTCTATATTTTCTTGCATCTACTTTAAATATAGCATTTCCAAGACAAACCCATCCTTTCTCCAAATTCCTTTTATATAAGGGATGAACCCTTTTCCAATCCAAATTAAACCTCTACCAAATTAAATTGAACATCTTCCAAACCGTACTGTGGCTAGGAAATGCTATAGGTATGATATTTTGATCAAAAATCCCCCAACCATTCCCAACCGACAACTACTTCCTTTTTTCAGAAGGAAACCACCCCTTTTAAATTGCAGATTTGAATCGCTTTTGGATTTGCAGATAATCGCTAAGACGTGGGCAAAAAACGATACATCCGAATGTGAATTAACAATTTTAAATTTTTTTTCGAAGGATTTCCTGTGTTCTGCTAATGACCCCTTAATTGTGTCCCGTCTTATGTCATTTTATAACAACGTTTTCCGATACAATTTCGACTTACATTTTTAAACCATTAATCCTATTTAAACAAAAAAATTTTTTTTGCTATTGAAGAGGACAAATCAGCTATAAACTATTTTTGCTTCAATTTTGGTCAAGCACCGTTTTAGTGAATATTCCTAGTAAATGAAGCTATTTTTTTATAAACGACGATTTTATATAAATATATAAATCACGATATAAACAACCTTTTCAATATTTTTTTCCAAGAAAAATCGCATTTTTGTCACTTTCTTTAGGCATGTCCAATGGCCTCTTTCTTCATCACGACTTCCTACTAAGCGCTGTCGTCAAAGATGGATCCAAAACAAATAAAATATTGACCTCCATACTTTTTGACGTCCCCTTCTAATGATGATCTTCTCAGGTGATCAATTAATTTGGTCCAGCACTGTATTATCAAATGGAACACATCGCAAATATTTTAATCAATAATTTACAACTCTCAAGACTAGTTCCCAAATACTAATTGGGTCAGCATCTTTTGAAAGAACCTATAATCACTTCAACAGACATGCAAACATATTTTTGTAGATCGATTTTGTCTGTCGTTCACAAATTTCATCTACCTGAAGAAGATGTTGATTCATGACGCCGAAACGTTTTCGTCATACGATGTGAATGTTTTACATGAGCTACATCTTTTTACTAGATCGTAAATAAGCTAATCGTATCACGATTTTCGATCCCCTTATTGTTTTAGTAGTAGTACACTACCTGTACCTTGCAGTGGTACACTACCTGTGTACCTTGAAGTAGTACACTACAACATTGTAAATATGTTAACCTTAACATTTTTCCATCATTTTCAAGTAAATGGTTTCCATGTATTAAGATTGCATCCTAACCGTCACGTGTCATGGCTTTCTGACCCTTCACGTTAACTTTATAGCAATCAACCTACAAAATTCTGATTTTTTGGAATCCCTGCTCAAGTTCACACCATCCGTTTTTATTCCATTTCCCCTAATCTGTTGATGGTTACTTCTTAGTAAATCGTCATTGGATATGCCAATTTGTTCTTATGTGCTTCGAGTATTATTGGATTGTATATATTTTGCCCTTCATTCATGAGTTTTGTTTATTGAGTTATGAATTATTACCATAACATACATTATCCGGATTACTATTATGGTTTTTTTTCCATTAAATTTCGGTTAAAACTGTTCCTGGATTAGTTCTGATTTCGTTTGAGTAGGTGTTACGTAAATTGTCGACAAAGAATTATCAACTTAGGATTATGCCGTTACCAAATTTTATCCAAGGATGTTTAGTTGTTAGTGATAGCCCATCAGTATTTTGAGGTTGTCCTTGTTGTTAAATATTGTCATTATATTACGTAATTGCCACTTATTGTTCGTTTATAGAATTTAAGCGATAACTCAAAGATAAAATAAGTGACCCGTAACAGACACGGAATTTGAAAGTAGTAAAACCTATTTTCGCCAAGTTTTTGGGAACAAATAAAAAATTATTTAAATTAATTTTAAATCATTGAAAACCATATTTTGTGGAAATCGTTAAATATTGGCCATTCTGTACTTATTCTTCCAAACATTGCTTCATTAAGTGATCGTGCAGTGCATAAAATTATTTGTCCTAAGTCGTCAGGTATCTAATGAACATTAACATAAAATACATGTTCAAAATACATTAACCTGTGTCACACATTATTTCCGCGATCATTAGCCCAAGATCGAAACGAAACGAAATCTGTTCCTTTCATTTAATCTCCGAAAGTAATCAACGACAATTTCCTGTCATACGATTAAAAGCACTATCTGGAAACGTTGGCTGTTGTTATTATGACTAACTATACCTACTAGTAATATTTGATTGAGAATTGAAAAGAACGGTGAAAGTGTTTTATTAACGTATAAATACGTTTTGTGAGTGTACTGCAAAATTTTTCCGCATAAATGAGCAACTAGAATAGAATTCTTCAATGTTCTTCTTGATATTTTACTATGCATTTTCTGGTAACTTTAATTACTTTATAAATGCAATTATATGTAGATAGGTAGGTGTAAGGTTTGATGTTGAATGCGCTACCCGAAGATTGTTAGTCCATCAGAATTATTTCTTTTTCGATTTCAATGAAATTTCTCGTATCTTCTTGTTACATGAATGTTCCAGTTTTTACAATACGTTGATATAGGAACGCAATGTACATAGCTAATTCTCCGTTTAAATGTAAATTCACAAAGGTATGTGTCGTTTAGTCCAACCGGGGTAGAATATAACTGCGATTTTTCTTAAAACTTATCAGAACGACATCAAGCCACGTCGTTATTCACGTAAATACACGCGTGCGAAACAGATTTTAACACCGGTATCGTTAATGGAGTTGAAAGTACGCCCACGTACAATTTTGAGCAAGTACTATAGAATCCCTTTGTGTCTTCCAACGAAAACACGACTCAATTTTATTACACGTTTACGGTGATTTGTGGTTTGCAGTTGTTTCGGTTAGCGTGTGACAAGGATATAATTTCTCAACGGTTATGTACAATTTCACAGGGTATTTTCTTACTACAAGACTTGTTTTCATAGTAAAGAATCACAGTGCATGTACTGCACACAGCTTGTGCGCAAACTGTGCAGGCAGTTTGCGCACAAGCTGTGTGCGATGATTTGGTGATTTCGATAAGTTTTTTTTTCTTGTTATATGATTTTATTTATATAAGCGTATTTTGTTCGCATATCTGTCCGTATAACTAGGATATATTTCAGATAGAATTAATGGGGTTCCTCATTGGTTTTTCAAGGTACAACTTGTATTATTATTACAGAATTAATTTGCACATACCGAATGAGCCCTTTGAATACTCGTCCCGGTAGGTGCAGTTATGCAGAAATAGAGTATAATTATTCAGCCAACTCGTCCATTTTCTCATTACCTGTAATAATTAAATATTGTATTGGTACAGATTAAATTACTGATATGATATAACCAAATAAAGTATTTCACAAATTTCCATAACCAAGTGTTGATTTAATACTTATTCACAATAACGCCTATTGTGTACTTCACATAAAATAACAATTCGTTAACACCAGATGTTAACGGGGAGGGGGGGGGGGGATATCGATTCATCTGATCTATTTTCAGAAATAAATTTTCTTTTCATGCAGCATGACCATAAGAGAGAATTTTCGCAAGTTAGCGCACTAGATTTATGGAGTATATTCAACGTATCAAGTTCGTCTTTGAAGACCATGTAAAAAAAAAAATGATAGCTATGAACTGTATTGCGAAAAACGTTTGTCCAAGATAATGTTTCTCTTTCAAGCAGAGATTTTTGGTTTTTAAAATTAGTTGCATATTTAATAATTGTTTTGGGTTTTAATGACATTTAAGAACAACTTACGGCATAAATTTGATCTTAGATTTTTAAATGGCCCATTTCACAGTTGTGAAGCTTTTCTCGATTGATATTCTACTTGAAAAATATCAATTTCACCATTTTATACCGTATTTTGTCATTTTTTAGTGATTTCGATAGTACAATACAGCAGGGGAGAGAGAGAGAGAGAGAGAGAGAGAGAGAGAGAGAGAGAGAGAGAGAGAGAGAGAGAGAGAGAGAGAGAGAGAGAGAGAGAGAGAGAGAGAGAGAGAGAGAGAGAGAGAGAGAGAGAGATAATACATCGGTTGCAAATATATAGAATAAATATTGCTCGTCGTAGGCGCAAGCCAGTGGTGACGAGCAAGAGTTGCGTCACATTTCAGCTATACTTAACCAATAAAAATGTGGTCTTCGAATTTGTTATTTCATTTCACATTTTTAAATCTAGGATACTTTGATATAAATAGGAGAATAAAACTCTCAGGTATTCGCTTTTAAGTAAGGATTCATATTCATTGTAATTTACATTAATCAACCAGCTATAAACTGAAAGCTTGTAGACATTTCTTGAATACTTAGCAGGGAATCTCATGTTAGGGGGAAGCAATTTGTGAACGATTTTGAGAAGGTAGAGGGGACTTCGGGACGATCTAGGGGTGTAAATCCCAAGATTAACAACATTATGCAGAAAAGCGAATCGGGTTGGGTAGGAGTATACCTAAAAAATAACTTGTGAACGAAGCCTGTACAGAAATATTTTAAGAGGCCCTTTTTTTCCCAAATTAATTGAATAATACATCCCTAGCCGCATGTCCACCCTCAAAGCCCTGCATATATTTACACTTTGCTAAACGGTTTTAATGAACTTTACATGTGTGAACGATGAATTTAGAAGAAAAATTTCACCTACAAGAGAGGAAGAACAAATCTCACATTTCGAAGAGAGTTGCCCGAGTCTCATCGCGTCCATAAATGCCAAGCTGGTAAGAATTGTGATTTTATGAAATTTTCAATCAATCATTTAAACTGAGGCGAGATCGTCGATTAGAAAAGTGTCTATGAGCTCTTTCCGATTGTTGGAGCAATCTATCATTAGCAGTATTTGCTAACTTCTTCAAAACTTTAACTCCTAAACACTGGTCAACTGTTGCTTTACGGGCACTTCAACTGAGAGTTGTGATGGATATTGAACCCCAACGACCCGAGTAATTGTTCATTGTTGCTAGGTAGCATGCACTAACGTTAATCACATGTTAGGGCACATTCGTTGTTTTGGCTAAGTTGAAAAAAAAAAAAAAAAAAAAAAAGATTCACGTTGGCGCATTTCGCTAGTTTGGCATCTACCGGTTAGAAACCATGGAGCACATTCGCGGAATTTTTGAGGAAATTCTTCAACATTTTTGTCTATTTTAGTGCTGCGACGGTAAAACCTATTTTACGATTGTTGTTCAACATTCTTTCCACAATCTTTCTGACTTAAAAAATGAATGAATAAATAAATAATAAATCGAAATATTTATTGCTGCATGTACTTTATTTAGGTTACTTTGAAATCACAAATAGTTGGTAACTTGAAAAAATGTAAGAAAAATACCTTTTAAGATGATGGCCGATAATAGGTTTTTAAAATAAAGCTCACCCATGTAAACTCTTCATTATACATTTTCTTGTAGAATATTTGTTCTGAGCATTCTTTGGTGTATCGAAGCCAACAAACGTTTCTGAATGGAACGCTTACTACGCTTGTGTTAGTAACTTTTTTGAAGTCGTAGAAGTTTTCACAGTGAACGGTCTTGGATTTCGTCTTGCACCGCGAATGACAGAGTTCATAAGCAACGGAGAAGAGGCAAAACTCGTGAATGAGGTACATTCGTGTGGTTTACGTTTCAATTCGTAATCGGCTTCAGGGGCCCGAACCTCGAATGAGCACATTCGCGTTTTTGGCGTCATAATGTAATGGCACACTCGTCGCATTCGATTTCTGCTAATTAGCAATAACTAGCCGAATATCGACTAATTTACTGGATAGTACACCTCAAGCTGAAGCAAATGGCGCTAAAAACTAAAAATCGAAAAATTTGCACGTTCACGGTTTTGGCATAAGAGTGACGATATATGATTAGCAAAACAGTTTAATTGTACTGGGAAAAGGTTTAATTATTTTGGAAAAAAGTGTAATTGTATTCGGGGAAAGGTTCAATTCGATTCGGAAAAGGTTTAATTGTTTCGGGAAAAGATTTAACTCTTTTGGAAGAAGGATTAATTAAACTGGAAAATGATATATTAGGTATTATTAGCCATCTAAGTAATCTTGATTTCAAGAAAATAACACAATTAGAAATCTGTAAGCCCTAATTAAATTATGGTTCATCGCTGTCCCATTGAGACCAAACTTTTGTGTTCACCGATGAATGAAAATACCTTCAATACGTACAAAGACGTTTTTCCTGAAAATAGGGGATATTTCTGGAAATCAATCCCGAGGTTGAGGCGGATCCTCCAATCACTCGTAAATGTAGACGATAATTACGGTCTCTTGAATGGCGGATTTTGCGTATTATTTTTTTAAAAAGCCCACGGTAGGCCGCTCGGACTTAACTAAGGAAAAGGGGCCGCTGAAGGACGGGTAATCAATATGTATGAAAGGGAAAAGGGTCGTATCGAAGGGTTAGGGCTACGCCCTTCGATTTAATTGCGATCGCAGAGCTGAACGGCGATACCGACCCAAACCTCCCCAACCTGTCAAAGACTTGAACTAACATTGTCAGATCGTGTTTCGCTGATGGTCACTCCTTTTATATTCTTCGTTCTAGCACTCTTCGTCTCGTTTAATTTCAAATGCTACTTGTAAAGAATGCATCGTCACTTCTCATGTGAATTCGTTAGTAGGGGAAAGTAGTGTACCTCCGACCATATGCTTCTTTTGGACCTTTGTATAGTTAGGGTAAGGGGCTCAGTAGTTGGACAGGGGCTAGTAGTTGGACAGTTGGGTACATTTCAGGTTTCAAAGAAGGATATGGTCGTTTTGAAGCTTGTTTCACACTTTTGTGTCAAAATCTAGTATTTTTTCTCCATGCTGAAAACCCTAGTGGTACCAGTCGCATTGACTTTATCCGTTCAACGTGTACGCAATTGACGTGGTGAGGTGAACCGATCGTGACTGTGGTTATGGTAAGTAAACACGGTTGCATTCATAAGGTTTTTTAGTTCACCAGGCAAGGTTTAATGTATTAATGTTTGGTTGCTATGTAGTCTTGAGCTATTTTGAAGTGTCTATTCAATTATTAGTTTGAAAAAATTGAATATTAACGTTACAACTACCACGTACTAGACTTGTACGAAAAGAAAGAAGCAAGCGTAGGACTCTTCATTGACACCGAAAAAGCATTCGACCGAGTCTGGCACCCTGTACTGCTACTTAGGTTAAAATCGGCCCTACCCGACACCTACTATCGCGTGCTGCTCTCATACTTGACAAATCGCACATTCATTGTTCGATATAACGAAGCCACGTCTCGAACTAGATGCATCCGAGCAGGGGTGCCACAGGGGAGTGTGTTGGGTCCATTATTATACCTAGTCTATGCTGGCGACATCCCTACCCCTCCTTCATTACTAACTGCCCAGTTTACAGACGATTCGGCTTTCTTATGTAGCTCATCCAGAGGTGAAAGAGCGAGCATAGAACTCAAAATCGTCTACACGTAACATAATTAGTCACAAAATACAGTATGTAGTATATTACAAAATGTAGTATATTAAGTACCACATACACACAATGAACATTAATGCCACATTTATAAATTTAATCAAATTTTAAATTTCTTTTAAAATTAAAATAATTTTCATATTTTGTAATTTTGTTTTGCTTTTCTTTTTTTTCAACTAACTGGACATGCATTTGAGGTGATATATCATCGTCTTCACTTTCCTTCCTAGCTTTCTTACTAGAAACATTCGCTTCTTCACTTTCTGAGGACCTTCTCTTCTACAAATATCTATCTATAGATGCCTGTTTCTGACGACTCCTCAAAATGTTTCGAAAATTACTCAACAAATTTCATTTACATTGTCCAGTGCGAGAACGAAAAACATTTCGTTTCGCAAGCACGAATATTTGCGATATTCCACTTCGTTTCTTGAACAAATTGTATCGTGAACCCATCTTATCGCGGAGATATATTTATGAATATATATTCTATGAATATATTTTGCCAAACACCAGGAGGAAGAAGAAGGTTTGAATGTATCTGCCGAAACAAGCCTTTGTTGAAGATGGTGATAACAGCCCACCGTGAGGAAACACTTAGTGACATATTAACTGAAGAAAAGAAGGCCTATGCTTCAAGAGTGGAACATCCATATCACAGGCAAAACAGGAAAGGCCTTCTGACATCTCTCAAAAATTTCCATGTTTTGTGTGTTCTCCTATTTGCTGTTCAAATTATTGTTGAAATTGATGGTGATGATGGAATTGATTGTATTGTTCAAATAGATGGTTTGGATGGCGTATTCGGTTTTTGGAAAATTTTCTCTCGGATTTCTATGACCAATTAGTTACTCTCGAGAGAAACACACCGATTTCGGCAGAAAATATTTTGGAGGTACTAAAACTTAATTTTGAAAATTTACCCCGATTCATTTAAACCATCTTCATACCTATGAAATTCCCAGGTTATTTTAGCGGTTTATCTGTTCGATTAGGAATTCGGTCTAGCTCTTGAAAATGCCCATCATGTTTAGCACCATTCAAGCGAAATATTGTAGTAAAAGTTCAACTGATTACAAATTATTTGCTATTGAAGTTTTAAGACGAAAAATATTTTACACAAAACAGTTTTCAATGAATAAGGCAAACCTTGAATTCTGTACAAGAGTACAATTTCACATAGTGATAATATAGGTTATGTTATAACCTATTGAATTATTCAGCGATAGTCCAAATCCAAAAGTATATTTTAGGCTAAGGACAATTTAAAAATATTTTGGGTAATCATTGCTTTAGCAGATACCTAATATGCATAGCACTTTGGGAGTCATAATACAAATAATATAAATGTATGAAAAAAAAACACAAAATTAGATTCATCGTTGCGGTTAAATCCAACAACAATACAATATGTAGTACAAACGAAAACTATTCCAATTTTAACCAGAAAGAAAAGCATAATTTACAATATGAAAATGATGTTAAACTTCAATAATTAGTATTACTAATTTGATGCATACCTCCACAAATATAAAGTGGATTGCTGTTTTTTTTTTCAGGAAACAATTTAGTCATATATAATATATATATAGCAATATATTATATAGCAATTCACAATGTTGTTATGTCGAACATGGAGGAACATGTTGCAAAAAGGACAAAAAACACTGCTCGCCTATAGGGCTATAAACAATGGATGTAAAACATGATACGCGACGGATTTTATACTTTGAAATGTTGAGTGCATAGAATAACAAGTAACAGGCAATACCACTACATGGTAATTTTTTGCCAACACATTCAAACGCGACCCGAACATACACTTTGAGGATGAACATACAGACGATTTGGCGGTTTGTTCAATGTCGCTGGCTTTCAAGTTCCGCAACTACTCATTGTAGAGAATATCAAATCACATTAACAATGAGTATCATCCAGCGGCCGGAAAGCCTTTGTCCCTGTCAGTACAGGAGGTGACTTTGCTCATCGCTCGATAGTTAGTCGGGTCACACTCTCATTTGCGGACTTTCACTTCCTGGGGTCGCCTGTCGTCATTCCCTCCCATCCCCCCGTCATTCAGTTTACTAGAAGTCGTCGCAACTGGGCTACATTCTTTGCGCCTGCAAAATTTATTCTGGCGCTCAGAACCAGAAGGGCGAACTTGGGGTGGACTATTACTGTTATTGTTCTCATCATAATGAATTAGAATTTATTAGAATCACTAGTTTAATGGCCCTGCAATGCAGGTTAAAAAGAAATAGGTGAATAACACAATGAGAGAGTATAATAACAAATGCAAAGTCAGAAAATCGTATATCCCAAACCTCCGAGGAGAGGACCACGTCGCTTGCCCTGGGAGACGGGGAGGGAGAATTCCACCCGCCCAGCGTTACCACCCCCTGAAACGCCGATATACTCTGATAAGCTCGTCTTTATATAGTGTGATGTTTCGGAATTTCCATGTAGTACATCCCTAAATTATGTATTGATCCCATAATTATCTTTCCTGGTAATGCAATACATATTCTATTTTGATCGGCTCTTAACACTTGATTGTTACCTTTTAATGTCGTAGGTGACCGTCCCACATAGTTTCCCCTAACAATATGGATAAAACCAGATCTGGTTTAAATCATTTTAAATACACAAGCGAAAGATGGAAAAATAAAACTCATTCAAGTAATTATTTAATGGCTACGCCAAATGTCAGAAAACCACAACCGAAGGTAATTTAAAAAATTACTAAATTTCAAACTCATGGACAATCCACTCAAAGCGCCTACACAAAAAACTGTATGCTGTACCTCAAGCATAATCTAATTAACTATAGCCTTCATTAGGTTCCTGTTCCTCATTGTTATCTTCTGAAGCTCCTGGTTGATCTTTGAAAACGTGCAAGAAATAAGTTATCATTGGTATTTGAACGTATCCAGCGAGGGCTTAGATGTCGTTCAATTTGGCTGAAATAATGGTTACTGGACCAGTATACATCTGTTTCAAATCTGCTTCAAATTCAGTGATTAGAATGATTTTTAAGGCTCTCCGTTTCTCTCACAGTACGTTTTTACAACCAGAAGGACGAAGTATTTTTTCCTGAATGTACACATGGGCAGCAGAGGCTCGGTAGAATGCGATTCTAACAAACAAACAACAAATTTTCCAAGTTCGCTATTCTGGTTCTGAGCGCCTCATTTGTTTGAAATATAACAAAATATTTCAAGCTCCCACAACAACATCCCCAGAATCAATACAACATTCTATGTGCACATTGTGGAAGGTAAGTATATGGTGCGAATCGTATCACGATGTTTAGTTAGGAGCTGGTGTAAAGGACCCTTATTCCCTGGACCTTCATAAATTCTCCGAGACGGGCGGAGATACAGTGCCGAAAGACGGCGCGAGCCCTCTACCATATTAATGGAAAATATGATATATATACGTACTTTGTGAAGCATAACCAACGTTGAAGACCAATCGATACCACATGGTCGTACCTCAATGATTCAACAGCAGCTCCGTTACTTCAGATGCAATTTTTTCTTAGGAAAATCGGTTTGAACGGGGAACAACGAGAGGTTTACTCGAAAATCGATATTTTCCCCCGAAACGACGAAAAGGGCATGCAACCTATTTCAAAAAAGGTTCATCATTTTTGACAGCCGCTCACCCCCAACTCTCCCCCTTCCAGAAAAAAAAATGCGTTAACAAAATATATAAAATTATTCATCGAAAAAGTAAGAGTCGAAAATGATCGTGATTAGGGGTAAATAGCAATTAAATATCTAAAACAATGAATAAAAACGCTGCAAATTCTTTCACTAGGGTTTATTATTCAATTTCATTCAAACAACAGCGGTTTTTTTTATTGCAGTAACCTAGTGATGTAGTGAATGTGGATACTGGAGTGAACTCCTAAAAGGGTTTATAGCCGATACACGGGTTGAAGCATTCTGATATGCATCCGTCCTACGAAATTTAAAATTTTCAAATAGAATATTTTTCCATTATAATCGCTCTTGAAAAAAAACGCTGCACATTCTTTCACTGGGGTTTATTATTCAATTTCATTCATTTGGCTTGCATTCATGATTTGACTTTCTACAAAGCTTTGGAGTGTGCGTGTTTCACAGGTGATAGAGCGACTATTGAATTTCAGGAGATATGCATAGAGCACGTAAATCGGTTCTCAACCGAAATACCTATTAGGATTGATCAGTTGATCATATTTGTATGCCTCCTGAAATTCAATAATCGCTCTAACACCTGTGAAACACACACACTCCAAAGCTTAGTAGAAATTCAAATTATGAATGCAAGCCAAATGAATGAAATTGAATAATAAACCCCAGTGAAAGAATTTGCAGCGTTTTTCACAAAAAGATTTCAAGCGCTGGGTTCGTTGCCCGTATTCTGTGAACGTTTTTATGTGCTCCGTTTAGAGGAACGTCATTGTAGATCACTTTAACAGCAAATTTTATAAATGAATAGTGTGAGACCCCGATTTAGTAGTGAAAGCCGATGAGCACCATAAGCTCAATGCCGGAGCCTCTCGTTTCGTGGCCCCCACCGTCTGGTGTAGCAGCCGTGATTCGTTACCACGAAGGATTCTGATTTTTGGAAGTCCCTCCGGGCGGGGGTTTAGATATCTCGCAGTCTGCTGTCGGCGAATAGTCCAGAAACTCCGATGAATACAAAGAAACCCTCATTCTCAACTGAGACACGGGTTTGCCCATTCCGCTCCCTTTCACCCTCTTCGTCCACGTCCAAATTCCCGTCTGCTCGGCGGCCGCAACAACAATGACCTTTTCACAGGTTTCACCCCATTCAGAAGGCGCTTGAATGAACTTCGGTAGGTAACCGGGTAAAACAAGTGAATGCCCAGACGCTCAACTTGCTCTCGGAAATCTGCGCGGAGCGGTGAAGAGCCTGAAGCCGCTCATCCGAGGACAATAGGCCGCTTGGTTCTCGGGCCAAATAATCTGACGACAATGGAGTTCTCCCCCTTCCCTCGCAGAGAACATCTTTAAATAATTGTAATCGCCATTCAAACTTCGAATGGCCAGAAGTTTGGCTTATCTAAGATTCACACAGTCATGTTTCCACTAACTCTTTATGAACAAACACTAACTGAACAGGTCTATTTCAATAAGTCCACCCAAAGCATCAGTCAACTCACTGATGGCCGGTTACACCAAAGTTTTCAATCAACTTTCACTCAATAAATCGAAGATCTCAACTATTAAACAACAACGCTCAGTTCCTCCAACTTCATTTCAGACAAATTAACGATTAATCGTGCTAAATCCTCAATCTAAACCAACGAACCGAATTTTGTGGTTAGCTAAACAATGACTAACACTAGTCCTTTTCGCCAAATTTGTTTCCATTTCAAAATTCTGTTTTGCTGCATATTTGTTCATTCTAGTATTTCTGCTGTTATTGTTGGACTGGAGAGAACACATTAAAAAGAAAAACGCTGAAAATTCTTTCACTGGGGTTTATTATTCAATTTTATTAATTTGGCTTGCATTCATGATTTGAATTTCTACCAAGCTTTGGAGTGTGCGTGTTTCACAGGTGATAGATCGATTATTGAATTTCAGGAGGTACACAAATATGATCAACTGATCAATCCAAATAGGTATTTTAGTTGAGAACCGATTTACGAGCTCTATGCATATCTCCTGAAATTCAATAATGGCTCTATCACCTGTGAAACACGCACACTCCAAAGCTTAGTAGAAATTCAAATCATAAATCATTGAATAATAAACCCCAGTGAAAGAATTTGCAGCGTTTTGTCGTTGGGGTTCATTCCTTAAATACACCTGGAGCAATGTGACAACTACAGATTCCGCTACATAGGACTACGAAATATGAACACTCCTTCCTTAACCAAGTGGTAAAGATTTGTAATGAAAATCCTCTCTTGTTCAACCTAGATAATTCTGTGAATGCTTTTAAAAAAGAATATAATAACAACTTAGTTTCCTTATATGCCGATTAATAATAACATGATCATTTGATTAGTCTATTCTCTTATATTCTAAATGGATAACTTTCCCCTAAATTTAGTTACATTTCTCGAAATTCCTCAAATTATAATTTTTGTTATGTTTGCCACGTAACAAAAACACACACACATAATCTCAATTTCTATGTAAAATCTGACTTAAAGTTACAATTAAGTTACAAATGATAGTATCATTTATTATGTATTTTATTTTTTCAGTAAAAAGGCAGAAACGGCATTAAGGCTTTGTTGTTGTACAGATTTATAAATATATTCTCTCTCTCATTCTCTCTCTCTCTCTCTCTCTCTCTCTCTCTCTCTCTCTCTCTCTCTCTCTCTCTCTCTCTCTCTCTCTCTCTCTCTCTCTCTCTCTCTCTCTCTCTCTCTCTCTCTCTCTCTCTCTCTCTCTCTCTCTCTCTCTCTCAATCTTTCTTTCTTCCTTTCTTTCTTTTTGTGTTCCACATTTCAACCAGCTTCTTTTCAATATGCATAAACACGGAAGAAAATTATCTTCCCGCAAATATCATTGAGGATTCTAGTTCGGAGAATATTTCCCCTTAGCCCGTGTTTGGATTTCATGAAGAGGAGAAAAGGTGGGTCGCAGCGGAACGGCGGAAGCCTCATTTCAAGCGCTCCGCTCCGCCCACAGCTGTGGCTTGGGGTTAGCGAGCGTGTACCAGCCTCCGTCAGAAGGTGTGGCGACTTAATGAAAATCCCCGTGTGTGTACAGGTGGAGGCTGAGCCCTTTGTGGGGAGTCGCGGAAATGAATATGAGATTCGTCCCCCTTCTGCCGAAACTGATAGCCCACGCTCCTATACAATTTCCCCGAGCGAAGTTTTCCATTGTGGATATATCGTTTGGCCCATCGTATTCCGCTCGACTGTAAACCGAATCGGTAAGTAATGAGTGCATTACAGGGACGACTCTATGTCCGTTTTCCATATGATGACACTTATAAACATAATGATAAACACTCATTGTTAGAAAACGACGTATATTTTCACACAAAACTAAACTTATATTCACAAACGTAAATTAAACACTGTCAGGGAGATGGCACAGCAGCTTCCTCGTTACAATCAAAGTGACACCATTATAAAATGAAAATAAAGAAATACAGACCCTCAAAGGTCCCGCCCGATCGAAACTGACGGAGTAAACAGCAATGCTCGCGAACAGCGATTGCGGTTTACCCCCGGCAGGTCAAAAATCAACGTTGTTATCGTTTACTCCGGCTCACATTTGTTTATCAATGCGGATAGATGCGAGTCAGTTTTATTGCGCGATGGCAACAGTTCAGGTCTCGGGTGGCTCGAAACGAGGAGGAAAGATGATTTTCCACGAAGGATTTAAATTTAATTTTCACAAAAAGCTTGCGACGGGTGAAAGGCGGTATTGTGCGGCAAAGGTTACGTCAAAATGCAGCGCGTATTTGAAAACCGAAATTGGGAAAGTCACTTTTTATGGGGCGCACACTCATCAACCCAATTTCGAGGAGAGTGATATTGCGAAAGTTCAAGTTCGTGCAGCAGTAAAACGAAAAGCTGAAGACTACATTTCAACCCCGCTGAGGAAGGTAGGATCGTTTTTTGATATATGTTGTTGAAGTAGGTAGTTTTGGGGGACGCTAAACCCAAAGTGGCGTTTTGTGATGTTTGTAGGTGGTTCGGCAAGTAGTTTTGACACATCCTGAGGCTGAAGTCGACGAATTCGCTCTTCCCACCCGTACATTCGGGCGTGTAAATCAGCTGAACTGACGTGAACCACGAATTGCTGCGAGTCGTTCCACGCCCACTTTAATAAAGAATTCAATCACCCTCATCCCAACATAATATGTATATTGTACACTGTCTTTCAAGTTCTCCGGGAAGTGCAAGTGGACATCTACGGGAAGCTGCGATCCATCGAAAATGGGGACGTTCGCCAACCAAGGAAAGAACTCGAAAAGGGCAAAAAGTGGGTTGAAAATTGCATTGGACGGCGGATGAGCGGTGATATTTCGACCAACAAATTTTTGAAAAACGTCTCCTACAAGCTGAGACTGAAAAGGAGGCTGAAAGTGAGGCTGAGGCTTGATTTATTCGGCGGTTTCTATATATTCTTATTCTGACAACTCTCTCCTCGAGACGCTGGTTTTAGGCGTTTTTTTAGGTTTTAGGTTTCGTTTTTTTAAATGGTGACTACTTCCCAAATCGGGAGGGATTTTAGACGATTGTCGGAGTTCCCGACATAATGCAAACCACAAATTTTTAACCACACCTCCAACTTTTGGGGATAGTCCTAAGTCTGTTAAAGTGGGAAGGAAAATTCGTGGAGCTGTCACTTCAGGCTGGAGTAAACGGCAACTATCATCTGGACCGGAGTAAACAGCACTCTCCCTTTCTCCGGGTTCCTCGTTTTGATCGCAGGGAAAAACTGGGGAGTAAACGATCAGCTTTTTTAAGGCACCGGAGTAAACGCTCATGGGCGTATGAATACGCCCAAAAATTTTAACATTCTGAAAATTTAGATAAACGTGCTAAGGGTAGTCAAATGTAAGAAACTTATTTTTCCCTTTTTGAGTAATTATTTCGATTAATCCGTTTTATATTCGTGTAACAAACATAATCCTTTATAACACCTCCCCCTCCCTTTTTGTTTAATTTTACATTTCGATTCTGATTGGTACAATTAGTCGTAAAACACTATTTCTATCCGCCTTCTTTCATTTTTTTCATTAATAAACTCAACATATCACTGCATAAAGATTTTGACTGCAAAAGGGGTCACTTTGTTATTCAAAGTGGTACCTCTTCCAGGTTCAAACGATTAATTTGGGCCCTACATTATGTTTTCGGTTCAAATAAAGCCAAAACAAAAATATATTCAGTGAGAATTTCTGAACGTGGGCCGGGCTCTTCAAAAGCTAGAATTGTATTAGGGAGTTAGCTGAATTCAACCGTCCCAACTCCTTTTGTATTAAAAAATGAACCCAGCGTTGGTTGAGGATTTGTCGGACGTGAAAGAAATTATTGATGGAAGCCGAAATCTTTTGCTAGAAGTTGAGCCAGGGGGTTTTTTCGGCGGGCGATTAATCAAAACGGACGAAGCTGCCAGCTCTGTTCAACAGCGCGAGAGAAATCCGGTGATTTGTGGTAGAGGAATTGAATTTGTGGGTCAACCGGGAGCTTCAAAACGTGAATTGATTTCTGCGGAATATGTAATAATTACTACAATTCTGGGACAGTGAGATCAGAGTTACAATTGATTCCAAGAAAACTTATATGTCAGCGTATGTATTAGTACAATTCAGGGACATGACGTCGGAGATTCACATAATTCCCAAAAACCATATATATATATATACCCAGAAACCAACTGTATGTTTCATTTGTAATGATTAGATTCGTGAATAGGGCCTCAAATCATAATTGGATGTCTCTCATAGGTAGATAGATACATTTTTTTATAGATAAATTTCTTTATTGCCTATAGGATAAACATCCATAGCAAAAATAATACAAATTACAGGTGCTTATGTAAATCATAAAAGGAAAATATATCTTCACAGATTAGCCAGAGTACAGGGATACAAAAATCACAATGGACGTCTAATTAGGGGCTGAGAATTATAAGTCTTATCTTACAGCCCTCTCTTAAATAGAAAAACAATCTGTTGGCCTCATCACGATCACGACGTAAGAATTCGTTTATATTGTTCTTTAAACGGCTATGGTAGTGCGAGCACTGGCAATAGGAACTTCAGTCGATGGTTAGCCAGCATGGGGCACAGGATGATAAAATGGATGGCTGAGTCACTCACAGCCCAGTTGCAGATGGAACACGCTGATGGGTAGAAATCAATGGGAACCTCCACAACCAGGATTCTTGGTGCATGCTTTCCTAATACCCGCATCTGTGCCAATGATCAAATGATGTAAACTGGCCAGTACTAGGTAAGATAATTTTGAGGCTGGAGAGATGATTCCTGAAAGGCTACCGAACCGTAGTCTGGGCAGCCATCTGAGGATATTGCCATTTGCAGATAAATACTGCGGGAGACGAAAGGCGGGGAAGACATGAGGCTATGTATTGTCCTGGGGACCAGCATCAGTTCAATGTCATCGGACAGACTCAGTCCAAAAGACTCCAAGGAATTCTTCAACTGCTTGAACCAGTAATACCTGGGGGTTGCATGATGTCAGTCTGGATAATTCCAAAAGGCGCATCATACAAAGTCTAGGCAGGCGGTCAGGAGGCATGCTTATAACCCCCATCTCTCATAGGTTGAAAGGAACAACTTCTATGCGTACATGACTCAATTGTTCCCAAAAAACACGTTGTTGTGTTTCAAAACGTGATGTTTTGCGATCGGGTGGGTTAGTCAAAAAATGAGTTGTCGTTGATGTACGATGAGGCGATATAATATATAATTATTCGCTGTTAGTACTACAACTCAGGAACAACACAGTGCATGAGATTATAAAAATGCCCCAAAACCTCTTATTTTATGTTTATCCCACTTGTAAGAACGAGGTTCATCCCACATTTAAGAACGAGGATTCGTATAGAGGGCATCACATTAGAGTTGGACGTCACGAATTGGTTGATTGGAACAAATTCTAACTCAATCAAACTCAATTGATTTCAAAGAAACCGATGTAATTTTTCACACCTACGCCTTCACGTTTAATCCACCTATTTCATAAAAATTGTTAAAAGGTGAATTAAAAGCTCAAAAAATGGATTTGATTTTCTAATTCGCGTCAACTTTTGCCTCATAGCAAGTTTCGTTTAGTCCGCAACTTCCCACCAACAGTGTCCCATAAATGAGCAGTGATTACTAGCTCCATACCTAAGATGGTCCCTGAGTCCAAAAAATGGACAGCGTGAACTCGTTGCTCTCAACGAAGAGTCTAAGTCCAAGTTTTGATGCACATAAAGACGAGAAAGTGATGCGACGCAAGGTTCGGGAACCACTGTACATTCCGCTTACCTGAGAGCGATCGCATTCAAACAGCTGACGATCTACAAAGGGTAACCATAACTCCAAAAGTCAGGATGAAGCCTCCATCACGTCCAGGTTGGACAACTTCAGCACAATATTTTACAACATCGTTACATAAAGTTGAGGGACTCGACATTAGTTTTTCAATGGATTCATGAATGAACAATGCTGCGCTTAACATAAGAATAACGCATCAAGTTGCTTCGCTCGGGTGTTTTATCGTCAACGTAAAACGCAAGTGGCTAAGAAACGACCCTAAAGATGGGAGAAAGCACTCACTTTTATAGTTGCGGTTTCATAAGGATGTAGTAACAAAGGTTATCTGGCAAGACTCGTGAATAAAGCTTATTATGCATCGAAAATGAAAACATCAAGTGAAACTCGGCCGCGTTATTGAACAATTCCTACAAAACCGTGTTTCACGAGAAGGTAGCCGGAGCTGGGAGACAACTTTCTCAATCCACCGTTCAAGCGCTAGCGTTGGTTAACTATAGCGAGTTGTAACCATGTTTATGCGAATGATAGTTTTTTAATTATTTGGTGAGTTGGATACTCATATCTCAAAGATGAATATATTATTCAATATAAAGAAGTGGCTCTACTGAGTACATAGGTATAAATGTACAAAATTATTAGCAACAATAATTCACATAACAATACCAATTTTTCTATTTCCGCTTTTAGCCTTTTTCAAAGTACGAGAAAAATGACTGTAATCGGAAATTTTGACGTTGATGTGGAGGGATTGTTTGCCGTGGAGAAATGCTGTTTGCCCTGTTAACGTTTAATATTTAGTTTTGGAGGATCGTACGCACCCAACACATTGCTATGCGCTTTCTCCGAGTGAAGCACCATAATTTTGTTTTCATGAGGTTTCATTTTCTTAAGAATTTTGATGCCAAAACACTCATCGAATGTTTCGCCATGCGCTGTGGCATGACGGCTCACAGGCAAATCGGCGTTCTTTGCAACAACTGACGCCCTGTGGTTGTTGACCCTGAGATTAAGAGCTGTCTCAGCCATGCCAACCTAAAATGCAGGACATTTCTTACATGTCAACTCGTACACACACATTGGTGTTTGGCATTCAGCCGATCCTTTGCATTTGTACGAGTAGGGGTTGTTGGCTGATGAGAACAGCTCGTTCGATGGGGCAAACTTTACACCGTCTCTTGCCACAAGGGTGTAGACCTCTTGCAGGTGGTGTTGCCCTATCCGATCGTCTATGAGACGAAATGTCTCCGATTTACGAGGCCTGTCGATAGGACATTGACAGTACTTCTGAGGAAACCACAAAAAAGGGATTTCTCCCAAACGGCTGGAGAAAAAAATCTGAAATTTTCAGGAAAAATCCATGTTGGTCCGACAACGCCTTAATTCTTTAGCCATCTCTTTCATTTAATTTAGCCAGTGCCCTTTAAGGGTTGTCAAAGTTTTGTAAATCCCTAAAAACCTCAAGAAAAAGTCAAGGCGGCCTAAATTTGGACTTTTTTTAAGAACATTCCATGAGGAATCGAATGAGCCCTTCCCCAGGTCCGTAGCTCCCGATTCCCGATGTATGGCCCGATTTATGCTGCCAACATTGCATCCACATTCAGTACATCACTAGGTTACTGCCATCAAAACAAACAAGAGTTTTTTTTTCTTTTTTGGATCGCAGTACCCTAGTGATGAAGTGAATGTAGATACTGGAGTGAACTCCTAAAAGGGTTTGTAGTCGATACACGGGTTGAAGCATTCTGAAATGCATGCTCCGTCTTACGAAATTTAAAATTTTAAAATAGAATATTTTTCCATTGTAATCGCTCTTGAAAAAAAAAAAAACGCTGCAAATTCTTTCACTGGGGTTTATTATTCAATTTCATTAATTTGGCTTGCATTAATGATTTGAATTTCTACTAAGCTTTGGAGTGCGCGTGTTTTACAGGTGATAGAGCGATTATTAAATTTCAGGAGATATGCATAGAGCGCTTAAATCGGTTCTCAACCAAAATACCTATTTGGATTGATCATTTGATCATATTTTGTGTGCCTCCTTGAAATGTGTACAATTCTATAATCTATAATTGTGTACAATTCTTGAAATGTGATAAAAGCAGTGTAGACTGTGTTCTTGTTGCATTGTTATAATAAAACTGGAGAACGACGAAAGTTTAAACGACACTTTTGAAAATGAATGCTGGATAGAAAGTTCATTTCTGCGGCAAAGTGCCCACTCCGCACGGTCCGGAATTTGACTTTATCACGCCTTCCCGAAAGGACTTGCATGTAGCAGGGAGGTACTTATCTGTCACTACGATCCCCATATGCGTCCTTACTCGACCAGCTACGTACAATGAAGTGAGGAAATGAGGGAGCCGTTACCGAGATATGACGTTCATGAGAGAACTGTTAATTATCTACTTGTCAACAACTGTCCAGCCCCCGTTTTAACGGGCCGAGTTCCTCTCAGTTTCGAGCCCCGCTAGACGTAACGTATAAATCAAACGTGAACTTTCAACTCGGTTTTATGGGGTTGATATGACAGTAAGGGAGACCAGGTTACGAGCCTAGCTACAGCTCTTGGTTCTTAGCTTTGCAGAAAGCCATTACATAGTAGAAATCAACTCTTTCGGTTCATGTAAGTGAATATGGAGAGTTGTGATAGGTGACGACAAGTCAAACAGTTCAGGAGCATCCTACCAGTCCGCACCAAATATCGCCGAAGAGACGCACCATAACGAAAACCTTAACAATCTGTCAAGATGGAGGAGGCACATATTGGAATATGTAGAAATTTCTTCCGGCACAAATAACAACAAAACCATCAAACATGTCCCTAAAGAAAGCAATCCAGCGGTAACCGCGGATTCTGGCGGACTGACGCATTTTCGGTGCACTTTTGGTTTATTATTCAATAATGAACAATTGTTTTATAAAATCCTTAAAACCTCCAAAAAAACAAGGTTTTTTTTTTTTTGTTTTGATCGCAGTAACCTAGTGATGTAGTGAATGTGGATATTGGAGTGAGCTCCTCAAAGGGTTTATAGCCGATACACGGGTTGAAGCATTCTGATATTCATGAAACGCTGGTATTTCTTTCACTGGGGTTTATTATTCAATTTTATTCATTTGGCTTGCGTTCATGATTTGAATTTCATTTGAATGCAAGCCAAATTAATAAAATTGAATAATAAGCCCCATGAAAGAATTAGCAGCGTTTTTCCGTTCCGTCAGGGGGGAGGGGGAAGACCACGTCAGGTTTTGATCGCTCGCCGGGCGACCTGACGGGAGGTGACTGGACGAAGATTTGATCTTGACGGAACCGCGCCGAGAGCGGGGATTACCCCGTATGGTTTCCATAGAAGCAATCTTGACGCGACTCCAGACCGCGTTCAACTGGAGGTCTGAACTAGACCGCGTGGCTGGCGGCCTTACAAGTATTTTAATCTGAAATGAAATCACAAGGTGTGGAAGTGCCACAGACTTCATGTAATATACGCAGGGATATCCGATACAGAAATAATGAACCTCATTGTAATTATTTGCTGCGTTTTCATTATAGTCCGAATGTTTTCTACAAGGATCCCAATTATGACTTGGGCACTAACTACTCAGTATTCATGTCAAATGATGTAGATTCTCTCAAGAGTTATTCATGAGAATCCCATAAATATATACATTTATTGGAGGAAGTGAAAATCATGGCTTGGTTCTTTTTGTCCTTACAATAGGAAATGCCTCCCTTATAAGTGAAGGGTGTGGGGATGAATATGAATTCCATTTCCATCGGGATCCCGGTCGACTGTTTTCTTTCTCTTCAGCCCGCTTTTTCCTCGAGATTTACCCTCAAGACTCTTCCGAAGGATTTTTTCCTTCGTATAATGTAAGGAACGTACGTGGCCTCGCATTTCTGTGAGGGTGTGCCGCATCCTACTAAAACTACCAGTATTTTATCTAGAATTGATGTTTTTCGATAACTAAATGTGCGTATCGATTGCGCAGAAGACGTTCTTCCTCCTTCGTAGAGTAATATTTTTGTTCGGAGCGTGTAGTTCCATTCTCCACAGGTCCCTCATTTCTACCTATTCCGAATCAGAGGTGCTCCGAGTGAAATACAGGGTTGTTCCCGTTAAAATGCGAGGTTTTACACTTTTACAATTTAAAATTACAAACAAAGTACCATCGGTACTCCCAACCGCATTTCAATTTTGGTTTATTATTCAATAATAAACCATTGTAATCGCTCTGGAAAAAAAAATTGCTAACCCCCCTGAAAATTTCATGGTTTACGTTTCAAAAGGTGTAGAATCCTAATCTGCAATAAAAAATTTTCCGTCCGTCCGCCGTACGCCGTACGCACGATTTCTCCGAAACGGCTGGAGCAAGAAATCTGAAATTTTCAGGAAAAAAAAGAAATCCATGTTGGTCCGACGACGCCCCAATTCTTTAGACAGCTCTCTCACTTAATTTAAAGTGCCCCTTAAGGGTTGTCAAAGTTTTGTAAAATCCCTAAAAACCTCAAAAAAAGTCAAGGCGGCCTAAATTTGGATTTCTTTTTGAAGAACTTTCCATGAGGGATCGAATGAGCTCCTACCCAGGTAGGTAGCTCAAACCATTCCCTATGTATGGGCATGATCTTATGCTGCCAACATTGCATCCACATTCACTACATCACTAGGTTACTGCAATCAAAACAAAAACAACAGAGTTTTTTTTTTAATCTCAGTAACCTAGTGATATAGTGAATATGGATACTGGAGTGAACTCCTAAAAGGGTTTAAAGCCGATACACGGGTTGAAGCATTCTGATACGCATGCTCCGTCTTACTAAATTTAAAATTTTCAAATGGAATATAGTTCCATTGTAATCGCTCTTGAAAAAAAATCCGGCAAATTCTTTCACTGGGGTTTATTATTCAATTTCATTCATGATTTGAATTTCTACTAAGCTTTGGAGAGTGCGTGTTTCACAGGTGATAGAGCGATTATTGAATTTCAGGAGATACGCATAGAGCACGTAAATCTGTTCTCAAGCAAAATACCTATTTGGATTGATCAGTTGATCATGTTTGTATGCCTCCTGAAATTCAATAATCGCTCTATCACCTGTGAAACACGCACACTCCAAAGCCTAGTAGAAATTCAAATCATGAATGCAAGCCAAATGAATGGAATTGAATGATAATCCCCAGTGAAAGAATTTGCCGGGTTTTTTTTTTTTATTCAAGTTCTGAAAATTATATCGCTAAGATGATGGCCGTCAGTAACGATACACTGATGTAGCCGATTGTGGAAGTTTTCGACCACTTTTCAGCATATAACGAGCGGTGTGTCCCGGATTTCCTCGCTGTTGCGGCAGGGGTGTGGACGATGTTTAAAGACTTTATCTTTAAGGTAGCCCCAAAGAAAGAAGTCACAGATGCTCAAATTAGGTGAGCGCCGTGGCCAGTGGAATAGTGTCTGACGTTAATTTCCCTGCATGAGGGGTTCCCAGAGCTGTGGCAGCCCAACCACAAACTTCATTTTAATAAAATGAAGAAAACAACGCCTTTTTCTTTTGCGCATTTCCTACAGTTCATAGATGATCTAGAACCATATTTGATGCAGCGGTAACTGCAGCTCTTGATAATAATACGCGTGGCATCTGATTCCAGGAACTATCAAGAGAAATCGTCGGAAATGCTCGAACAGTGTCAACGCTGACTCCCTCAAGACTCACGGTAGTTACTTCTCGACCTTGTCATCATTATTCATCTTTTGAAGTTATTCCACAGTACCCTGAAACGACAATGTGTAAAAGAAACGACCAACCAAACCATGAGTAGGGAAGGTGTTTCGCTATATCAGCGCAGTCATTGCCTCGCTAATCCATTGTTCTCCTCGCTAATTTCAAATTCAATACAAGTGGCCTCTTAATCATTCTATAGAAGAACAGTTTATGAAAAAGAACAATTATTTTTTTAAATTCATTTCCTTAACTTTGATTGTTGTCTTTTAATTATCTCAACGCAATGTTGATGTAAACAAAAATATACACCAATTTTCGACCTCTTGTCAATTCGCTAACGATCGCCAATTTCATATGATTTTTGATAGTGAATTTAAAAAAAATGCAAAAAAATGTCAACCGTCACCGACACAAGTGAAGCTAGGAGAGAAGTGAACCATCGGGGTTTTATACCACAAATCAAACTAAATCAAACAGAAGCAGAATTCCAACTAAATTACGCTTGGGCGGTTTCTTCGCCAAATGATGAAGAACTAGAAACACCCTGATCGTCGTAGTTTTATAAAACGATTTTAGAAACGACTCTACAACAAAGTGGACCGTGACAACTTCAAAAAATAAAATAAAGAAATGCTTTTGCTAAAAAATAAAATCCCAAGAGGTCGCGCTGATGGCGGGAATATTATTTCTTCTTTTTCATTACTTCCCTAGCATCAAGATTTTCCACCTCCTCAGTCAAAATGAAATCCGTTTTCAACTTCTCTCCACCGCCAGGCATCGTCCCCTTTTAAAGGACGTAGAACTGAAATTAAACGAAAAAACGTGCGGCGCTAGACCGTTACCCGGCCCTTAGCCTCTTGCGCGTCAAAGCTGAAATCCGTCCATCCACTTTTTCCACCCCCGTGGGATGAAATTCGCTCAGGTATGACGGGGAACGGGGACAAATGGAAGTGGAGGGGGTGAAATGCTTTTAATGTAATCATCGGAGTGAAGACGAACCTTGAAGATGGTTTTACGGATATGCCAGATTTCTGAAGTTTTATGTGTCGCCGACTATGTATGTCCTTCCGATTGCAATGGTGAAGATATAACGATTTATCATTATTACCTCCTCTATTCACCCCGTTCTTAAATAAATATAATTAAATTTGAAGAACGTCGAAATTTGTTTGAAAACTAGACTCAAGTTCTTAAATCGAACTAAAACAACATGCAAGGAAATTGGCATCATAAGTTGTAGCAGCAGCGAATGGATGGATCGACTATAACCCACTCCATTCCCTCTTTCGATAGAAAATTCAAAATATCCGAGAGTCGTTGGCCATGTAGACTAATACTGGAAGTTGAACAAAAATTTCAAATAGTCAAAAAAATCAATCGCCCCAAAACTGAATATCCCCTCAAAGGCACACCGAAAAGTGAGGAGGAAGCCCAGATTTACGCGATGCAGGCCTTTGGGATTGACCCAATAGAAGATGATGGGATGAGGGAGTGAGGTGGTGATACCACGAAGTACTCCTGACGAGATGCCCAGCTCGAGTAACTCCGTGGCGCTTTTCCCGCACCATACTCCGTGCCATAACACACAAAGACACATACTACCTCACGAATACATAAACCACTCGTCGTTTCCGCGGAATGGTCTGAAACGGATTTGTATTCAGTTATTTTCTTTCTTACATTTTGATTATCCAGACTCCCCTCCTTATACCTGATACATAAAAGGGACTCATTTTTCTTGAGTCAAATAGGAAGGAATAATGAAATCGTGTGTTGTGTGTCTGTTGAATAATAGGTGAGGAATACAGTGCGAGATAAGGTTCCGTTTTCTCCACGTATACAAGTTCAAAGTTACCCAAGACGTTAGGAACGGATCGATTAGAGTGCCTATCGATATAAGGGTCATTAATTTGCGAGATGGTGAATGGTGAATATTACAATCCTATTAATCACATTTTGTATAGTTTTCATTCACTGTTCACCCTATGCCGGCTTGTAGCCTTTTAGAGCTCGGTACTGTACCGGCATATACAGGGTGGCCAACATTTAATGAACCTGGCATTCATCTCCGTAATCTCCGAGCCTAAAAAAAATTTCTAATGATGACTTCACTAATTTTCAACGAGGAATTCACAGGCCACGATATCGCGCGATGCGCACGTGCGCGATTTGCGCATCAACTTTGTTATTTTAAATGGGGACCCCCATTTATTATTGCAGATTCGGATTCTGCTCAAGATTTTATGAAAATTTGACCCTTCTCGTCCGTTTTATTATTCTAGGCGCCTGTTTTCAGATTGTTACGAGGATTAATTTTCAAGGTCTGATTGAAAAATGTAAAAATAGGAGATTGAAACCTTCTTCAGTGATCAAGTGACGATTCATCTTAATCTGAGAGTTGAAAGCCGTCATTAACGATGATTTTTCAAGCAATATTTATGAAATCTTGAGAAAAATCCGAATCTGCAATAAAAAATGTGGGTTCCCATTTGAAATAACAAAGTTGATGCGCAAATCGCGCATTTGCGCACGAGCGCAACGCGCGAAATTGTGATTGTGTGATTTGAATTCCTTGTTAGAAAATTAGTAAAGTTATCATTTGAATTTTTTTTAGGGTCGAAATTACGGAGATGAATGCCTGGTCCATTAGATTTTGGCCACTCAGTAGACTCAACCTTAAAATAAATTTTAAAAAAAGCGGGACAGTAGACCTCTATGGTTCTACAGCCAGATCATTTAAATGAATAATTTTACACATTCAAGTACCGAAGATGAAAAATTGCCTATGCAACCTACAAATATGGGATTCTAGCTCAGAGGAGGGGAGCTAGTAAACAGAGATGAAAGCTACGGCTGGGGGGGGGGGGGGCTAACGAGGGTTTACGTGACTAACGGTACTTACTAAACCTAACCAACTCCCTGGAAAAATCTGTAGAGTCAACCAGAGCACCAGAGAGACTAGTGCTTACCAAGATGGCAGGTACACGAATGACCCCCTCGGGCGGACGGAAAAGTGGTGATGCCGGGATAACAAAGGGCGGAAGGAGCCCAGCCGAAGGTTAGTTGAAAGAGTGTTGAACGGGGGGGTAACTGTCGGGTCGGTCGCTAAGAACTGGATCCTCCTGTTAATCATTTGAATGATGAAATGGAAACGTCATCACAGAGTAGGGGACACCTGCTGACAAACAGTTGAACAGTTTCGAGAGAAAATGAATTCCGAAAAGGCTAGTTACACTGTCATTGTCGAGCAAAGGGGTTTCAGAAGTGGGATATCCAGTTGCCTTTGAAATGCGTTGAATATAAACGCCAAAGTTAGGGTTATTGCGACGGCCTCGGCGTGGGGTGGGCGAGGATAGCGACATCATAGATCACTTAAACGCTCGCCTGTAAAGCCCACCTGTGGCTTCCAGCCGACCACTCAAACAACCCGCCCCGGTTGTCTTTCAACGGGCTTCGAGCTCCCCGTTACATCAATAACCGGCGGGTCCTGCGGCATCTTTGACGGCGCCCCGGGGGCGACGAGCTCACCGCAGCCGCAAGTCAATGGACGTTTGGCTCAGAGGCTACCGGCGCGTCTGGCAAAAGCTGTGGAACTCGAACATCAATCAGGCGGCTGACACTTGTTGGACTTTGAGCACCGATCCCTTGAAGTTGGTATTTAGGCTCTGTAGAGTCGAATTCCGACTGAACTACTACGAACCGGCACATACACTTGCCCCGGTGTACAAATATCTCGCTAAACGGGATGCCATACGTTCCATACAATGGAATGCACTGAAAATAAAAACCTATAAACAAACAAACGGAAACCCGAGCTTCCTATACAATTTCAAAAATATCATTATTGAAAAAACCTGTCATGGCTTTCATTTACCAGAGTTGGGTAACAACTAATTTTCAACTAAAACGCTGTAAATTCTTTCACTGGGGTTTATTATTCAATTTCATTCATTTGGCTTGCATTCATGATTTGAATTTCTACTAAGCTTTGGGAGTGTTCGAGTTTCACAGGTGATAGAGCGATTATCAATCGATAATCGCGCTATCAATTTTGAAACACGCACACTCCTAAGCTTAGTAGAAATTCAAATCATGAATGCAAGCCAAATGAATGAAATTGAATAATAAACCCCAGTAAAGGAATTTGCAGCGTCTTTTTATTGAACCTCAATACCCCCCCCCCCCCCCCCAAAAAAAAATAAAAACATCTATAATTGATCAAGTCACTTTAGCACTCGTATTGCGTTAAAACTTCCATAAATCCAAATTTAAACGATGTAGCCAGAGGTAGACTGATGTAGAGGAGGCACACAAATATGACCAACTGATCAACTGATATTTTGGTTGACAACCGATTGACGTGCACTTGCATATCTCCTGAAATTCAATAATCGCTCTATCACCTGTGAAACGCACTCCAAAGCTTAGTAGAAATTCAAATTATGAATGCAAGCCAAATGAACGAAATTGAGTAATAAACCCCAGGAAAGAATTTGCACCGGTTTTTTAATTGCCGTGGCGGGCTAATTCGAACATTTAGGTTCCTGCTAATACATAATAATATTTTTCTGATAGGAAATCTCGAACATAAGAGCCATTTGTTTTAGAAAAGGGGAAGAACAAAGTATCCACAAACAAACTGGAGTTCATGTGAATTAGAACAGGATCAATCAAGAACTAACCCCCAACAACAATTACCAGAGGTCTAGAATCATAAAAAATTACAGGATCAGGATTTTTTCCGGTCACGGCCAAGGACCCCTCACAATAAAGGGAAGTCTAATAGAATTGATCCAGGTTGATGAGGGTAAATGCAAACATGAAAAAAACAATAACGGAATACAAATCCGTTCCAAATGACCGAAGATGGAAAAAAACTATAAGTGTCGTTAAACAACTTTTAAAAACAGAATTCTTAGACAATTCTTATTTCCATGAGTTGTTATCGTTATTGTTTGTGTATTTTATTGTTCTGTTATTGTGTGTACCCCACACACCAGAGACGTTATTGTTCGTGTATTGTATTGTTATGGTACGACTCAGAAACTCGTCATAAGATGAAGTCCTGTTTGTTGTAAGTTAAAATAGTGTGTTGTTGAAATATGATAATTACCTAACACTTATTTCTATCCCAAAACCTAATTTACTATTTCAATAATTTAAAGTTGAAAATAGAAATTAATGGAGAATTGGGTATTTTTAATGAATGACAAATCGGGTTGGAGTTTATATAGATTTATTGAATCTGATATAGGTCCGATTTGAAATCAAGAGAGAATTTGGGTTGTATTAAGGAAACCGCAAATAATGGAAAGGATTCTTACCAGTTATGAGACGGCTACGGATCGACTCGTCTCACAACGCGCCACTTGGGGGAGCGCCGCGGAGGCGGAGCCGATGAAGTGTCGGTCCGCGTTCTCCTAGCAGTTCCAGGAACTGCTACAAAGTTATCAAGCAAAAAGGAGGGACCAGTAGCAATTTATCCATTTTTTGAGCCCGGGTTTCTAGTGTCTTTGGACTGTACGAACACTTTTTTGTCTTTATTAAAATGAATTCGTGTACATTTGATGACAATTTGGCCTGGTTTTTTTAGTTAGACAATTGTTTGGCTTGAAATACGACGTTTAAGACCTCTGTAAAAACGTTTTTAAAATTAGTATCCGATTATTCTAGGGTCGTGAGGTGCAGCTACAATCAGCAGCTGCTAACGGATACCCGAGCTTCCTATACAATCTCAAAAATATCCATTACACACCAATTTGGAGGTTTTGCACATCAATTTGGAGGTTGTACACATCAATTTGGGGGTTTTCCATTTCAAATTGAAGGTTTTACATTTCAAATTGGAGATTTTATGTTTCAATTTGGTGGATGACAGAAATACGTGATTCAATTCTGGGAAAGCAATAACAACAAATTAGCGAGTAAAACGTAACATTGGACAAGTAAGAATGAACATAATGAACGGAAAAGAATTAACCAATTTTTCAACTTAAGTCTCTCCCTGCAAAAGTGGTTTTCAGGTCTATCATCATTCTCACCACATAATTCGTGCAGTCCGATGTGGTGACAGTGGCAACGCTACGGGTTATCGTGTCTCACATGTCGTGGTTTGTTTGGGGTAACTGAGGATTTGTCTTGCTGTTAACTTGATTTTTGAAAATCAGTGCTCCACTAGATTCAAGTTAGGTGAGTCGGGGGGCAGATATTTCACGTTAAACCCCAATTCGATCATCTTACTGGTAACTTGTCCAGCTCGGTGAATCGCTGCGTTATCCATTATCAGGTCTGCAATAAATTCTTTAAACGCCTCTCCTTTGCAGTTGCCTCGTAATTAGACCTGACAGCTGCAGGGAGAGACTTGCGTTGAAGTTTGTTCATTCTTTTCCGTTCACTATGTTCATTCTTACTAGTTGAATGATACGTTTCACTCGCTAATTTCTTGTTATTGCTTTCCCAGAAATAAATTATGTATTACTGTCATCCACCAAATTGAAATGTAAAACCTCTAATTTGAAATGGGAAACCTCCGATTCGACGTGAAAATGCTATAATATAGCATTGTGTATTATACAAACACAAAGCAGGTAATCGCCGAGTTCAGATAACGTACCACTGAAGTTTGATTGATAGACCAGTGATTTACTCAATAATTAGAAGCGCTGTTTGATTCTAGTGACATGTGGGGTTACGATTCCTGTCGGTATGAATATGTGAAGTGAGATTTAGTCCCTCAAAAGAACTCTATATCTGCTCAAATGTTCTAGGAAGGAAACGAACATTGAGGGAGCGTATTGATTGATTCAAGTACGTATAGGGACCAGTACCACCTACAACTCCAGCTAATTATGAGCGGTGTCGCAAGTTGATTAATGCGGACAACGTGACCAGAATCAAAATGAAGGAGGCGTAATTACCTTCTGGAACGTTTCATCGCGAGTAATGAGAAGATTACGACGTAAAGGGCATCTAACCGAGCGCTCACAAGGGCCGTTAGAGTGCTGATTTGGAACTATCAACGCTGAAAGGGGAAAAAGATATTAAAAAGGGCGGTACGGCAAGAAAATGATGTTGTTAGCCGTGACCACTTCAGCGTGATACAAATAATTTAACAGGCAATCGCAGGCCGGCATGAGATGAGGGCTGGTACGAACTAGCGAGAGGGTTTTCATTCTCCGAGAAAACAATTCTAAGGACTCCAGAGACAATTTATTCTGAATGGGCTAATATCACTAAAACCGGTTGAGTATACACGTAAGTACGGCTTCCTGCACCCCAAGATTATTTCCTACTACGACTTTATCCAGGGTCTTGGAAGAGCCTTTTAGGGGGTTTTGCAGTGGCGAAGAGTAAAAGGGGATCATAGTCATGACGAAGAATAGAATTACACGTACGTTTCAACGAGTAGCTCATGCACAATAAGTAACGATGCTGAAAACCCTATAAAGGAGCAAAATAAGATAATGCAATACTCGCAGCTTTTATAGCTAGAGGTTTAAATGCAGATTTTTTTCGTGGTTCCGTTTATTTCAACTGATTGTAAGATACATCATCTAGCAATACTTTTTGTCATAAGCGGACACGGTATACAGGGTGGGACCAGCAACCCTCCCCCCTCAGCATAGGACTGTAAAAATGAGACACTACAACTAGCTTGCACGATAACTTGCACAGCACAGTCAGGTCCAGTGGCTTGTTTCGCATCAGGTGCCGCAGTTCTCCTTCGTTGTCCAAAACGTTGAGCACTTCGGGTTTTCGTGCTGTTGGATGCGTTTTTTGTGCTTCTGAGCATATTTTATGATGATTTCGTTGACAGTTTCCATCCTCGCGTCTCGATGATGATCATCAATTCGCATAAACCAGGAGGCACCAACCTTACTTCTCAGGATTTTGTTCTGAGAAGTTTGTATTTTCTTTATGTTAGACTTTTTGGCACAGCCCCAAAGTTAAATTCCACAGTAACTTTGAATCGAGAGTCTTACCTAGATATTTCACTGTGACAAAACACTTTGTTTAAATACAGATGTCCCCAATAAAGGAGACTCCTTAGGAAAACCCCTTCCTAACCCAAATGTACGGAACTAAAGCTAACAATAAAATACCGAAATTGAAATGAATCAACCAAAGTAAGTCCGTTCTTTCAAATATTTTTCAAAATTTTTGTCTAGTTAGTCCTAACGTCTAGCCAGCTTGATTGCCTCACGTGCGTGGATACTAATGGGCAAAACTGGGTCAAAAAGAACGTTTTTCTGTGTTTTTACTGAGATAGAAAACCGAAAGTGCCCCTCCAAATCTTACAATGACACAAGCGGTCTCGTATTATTTTATAAATATATAAACCCCATCTGTTAGCATAGGCAGCGTTTTTCTTTCGTGACGGGAGCTCTCCAAGTTAAAGGTGAAGAACAAGCTAACAAGAGGGAGAGGGAGGTCAGGATCACTTGTTGATTCCTCGGAACTTTGAATAAAGCTACAAGTGGGTTTTCGAGACACTGGTTGCCCCTGATTACAATTGAGGTTCCCCCAGCCCATTTCCTCCCTTGTTCTCGCTTGGTCCAATAACTGTCCCCGCACTTTTCCTCTTTCAATAGAACTTGATTCCGTTAGGATTTACGAAAAGCGGAGGTTAACGGAGTTGGAAGTAGTTCCGCCTTCATTTTGAATGGAACCCGTCGAACAATCCTTCTAGAAAACTAAATCTTGAGGTATCGCGATAAGTAAGACGCCATTAAATCTCTACCACCTGTGCGAGTCCAATTTATCCTATTGACCGAAAGATTCAGCTGAACATATTAATTGAAAGATACAGCTAAACTTATCAACTGAAACATGCAGCTGAAATTATCAACTGAAAGATGCACCATAAGTTATCAACTGAAAGATTCACAAAGGTGAATCCAAATGTCAAGGTCTAAAGTGGCCTAAAACGAAAATAAATTTACAAGTGGAAATTTTCAATTTGGAAAAATACAATTGTATATCTCAAAAATGAATACAGTTCTTCCACTACTTATACGTAGAATAGGGAACCATTTTTCCTTTTCTCAAAGTTAGCAGTTAAGTTTTTCGTAGCTAATAGCTTTGGCACCACTCAACTGACAGCATTTTAGTTTGAAAATTAGCAGCTAAAATGTTGCCTGATAGTTCTGAATCTCAGGTAAATCACCTTTACCATATTTTCATTTATCTCTGGCTATCACGAAATTGCTTGCGGGGGTGAGAAAAGTTCATAGCGAGTTGGTACACGGAAAACCTTCACATACTTGGGTTTGAAAACAGATCACTAAACTTCAAATTTGCCGAAGAAAAACTTGGCAAATCAGTTGGCTGTGACCAAAAGTAATCCGAATAACAATACTCTGTTTAATGTATATAGAGGGAATTATCTCTGACAATGAATTCGGTATGTACGAATCAAGTTCAATGTTAAGACTTCAGAACTTCAAGTTTATATTCGTTGTATATTTTCTTCACTTTTCGGCCTGAGAATAAAATGTAGTTACTTAGTTTTTTCAGGTCTCTTTTTCGTCTTATCGAATTTCTTGGGAACGGATTTACATTTTCAACTTGAATATTCATGTTAAAATAACCTGCCCCCGACCGAAATTTTTAACGAGATGAAAATACTGTCGTTTAGATTACCTTGAGAATTTGTTGAAACTCAAAACACAAATATTGAGATAAGAAAGTCTCATAACGGTAATTAAACCTAACGACCAAGTGGACCTCATTTATTATTTGAACTTCAATATACAGATGAAAGCTGTGATTCAATTTTCAGACTTTCTCATACCGGATATTATAAGCCTCTGGCGTTGTGATAAAGTATTAACAATGGGAGATAAACATGAAGAGAACAAAGACCTAAACACCAAAAGACATTTTAGATCTTAGGGATAGGAAGGGAGAGTCAGCTTTAACTGATAATCTATTAGAATCCACTCATAATTTCAGATTTGATTAACAAAATCAAACAGTTTGTAGAATAAGTACACTCTTTCCGTAAGGAGGTGTTCCGAACTTCCCAGAAAGATTTGACATTACTAAGCGACAGAGCTGGAAAACAGTTAGAAATGGCCAGTGAAAAACGAGTAGATGTGTACAAATTGGTCTCCGCCCATCTTAACCGTGGAGGGTGTTGCGAAATCCAAGACACAGGGCCCGAGGTTATAGAATCCCGAGTCAGTCGTAACAACTGAAGGGAGAGCATTACGCAATAATAATCCCTACAGTAACGGGAGGCTCGGCTGAATTAAGTTGGGAATTAGTTCGGGGATTGAGCGACACTCCATTAAAGTGGGTGAGGGTCAGGGGAAGTTTCGAATTACGGAAGTCTTACAGTAAGTTAGATGGAGTCAAACTGAGGCACCAGGCCATTGGAAGTGGAATCGAAGTTGGAAACTTGATAACACATCGGATTCATATACGTACTCCGTAATTTCCGATTTGATTACATTTCGCATTAGTTGAAGCAGATGAAATAAAAACAGTAGGATCAGTAAATTGTATTTAGTGATTGAATAGACTTGTGGTTTGAACGAATGATGTTATTTTAGGAGTATGTATACTCCTACATGTATACATGTTAGTTCATCAACATAGTACACTCTAACTTGTGATGGACATGGTTTGTTTGCCCTTCCCGATTCCTGAATATGCTGCCTTGGGAGATGAATCGGACGCCTTTTAGCGTCTGGGTCATCCCCTGAGCGTGGCGGGCATAACCGCATTCAGCTCAATGGAAGGGGTATATTGAACTATACTATTCAACCATCTCACAAACTTTATTAATGGCACTGTTGGACCAATTTATAAACTTGTTTTTGGTAGGTTAGCGTCAGTGGCGGCAACTGCCCTGAAACTCCGAGGGTGCACCGAGATCGTAAGAGACGACCACGAAGGGAACGTGAAACAAACATGTGCTTTTTTTAGCCAAATTCAAATTTCAAAGAAAAAAATGCAAAGGAGATCAATCTAGCTGCTTTCTCGGCATCAAATCGTGAAACAAAGGATTCAATCCTAACTTTAAAAGAACACTGGTAGGTATGAAGTAGTATTTAAAATAATTGCCAAACTTCAGGAAACCGTGTTTTTCAACAGTTGAAATTCATACCTGCCCAACAAGAACCATCGTTGAAAGCCCAATGCCATCTTTAACCCAAGCTTCATTCCTATTATTGCAGCAAAGAAGACAAGGGAAGCAGAAAAGCGTATTACTCAAATCACATCCATAGAACCGATTTACCTTTTCGTATTACTGAGGGTTGAACTTGCGAATCGTGGAACGATTTCTAATTGCCTTTGAGGTTTGTTGTAGTCCCGTAAATATTGGCATTAACCCTGCATTGCGAATAATCACTATTGCTCGACCGACAATTTAGCGAACTCACGTTTTACGGCTCTTACTGCATTCATCGCGCATTTGAAGCTAAAACAGTTCAGTCACAAGATTTGGGGACAATTAGATTTTAGCGCCCTCTAGCAGGTGAGCAGACAACTACGGGTGCTCCGGTGTAAGCTCTCTGAAATTTTGCGCGCTTTATTTCCGGCCCTCTCATTGGTTGATCCAATCCCTGCCTGACGAAAATTTGAATTTAAAGCAATATAATTTTCGATTTGTCCTAGAACTTCTGTGATTCTTCGTGAGTCTTCGAGTGAGTTAACATCTATTGAAAGATCCCTTTGAATAATACAGTTCAATAAACTGGGAAAACATGAACTTATCTGTCCATCGTTCTCGCTCTCGCGTTAACATTAGGGCTGCGAGATCGACCAAAAACATCGATGTTTTAAAAACCCACCATCGATGTCAACAAAAACGTCGATTTTTTTTTTCAAACTACAATAAACGGTGTTTTAAGCAGGAAATAGGCATCAATGAAGCTTTCGTCAAAAGCACCGAACCGAATTACATGTCAATAGTGACAACTTCCAAACAATGTGCAAGCGTATCACTCGTGAGCTGTGAAAACTTTTGAACTTCGGAAAAGAATATGAACTTATTGAATATGAACTTTTTAAACGCTTTGTAACCTTATTAGTTTTTCTAACTGGACTGTGCAGACCACCCAAAAACTGCGCCAAAACGTCAGTTGTCACTGACCTTAGCAGAACTGATTGTAAAAATTTTTTTTCACAGCAAAATAGGCTACCTCATGAGTTTTTGGGAATCGAATGGGGACAATCACTTCTCCACGCCTGCCTAATAAACCTGGCTAACGGGGAGGTATTTGGGGAATTTTCTTTCATTTTGGGACGGGGGTTTGGAATTTGGAAAAGAATAGGAATTTTTCAGTCTAGGTCCATTTTGTTTTAATAAGATAAGATAAGATAAGAAAAGATTTATTGTCATCGATTCGGTACAATACATTCGAGGTTTCAAAAATAAAATTAACAATAATGCTTCTTGGAACAACTTAAACGTTTGAAATATTAAATTAATAATAAGCATGATAATAATATTTTATAAGATGACAGCTTGCTGGAAAGTTTAGACTGAGACCCAGCATCAGTTGATTTGTCCGATAAAGATAATATATTTGATATATAGTTTAAATTAATTATTCATTTTAATCATACAATTCATTTAATATTTGGTCTTATTTATTTAACCTATTAATTACTTTTACCTAACTGATATAATGTTAATTTCCATGTTTATACTCTTCTGACAATTACGGTAGTTTGTAATTTTTCATTTTTATTATTATTATTATTGTTATTATTTTGTTTTTCTTTTATAACCATTGGTAAGGAAGAAAGGCTTTCGCATAATGCTTTAATAATTTAAATTATTTCCGGATATTTACTTATATATAAGTCATTTGGTACAAAATAAAACCTGGTAAGTGATTAATAACTTGATTGATAAAAGATATTCATTTTTGATTTTTTAATTTCTCGTTGTTAAGTTTAAATAAATTGATAATCCTTTCGAAACCTATTAATCAGGCATTCCTTTGTACCTTGTAGTCATTTGTGAAAATGCTATTTTTAACTTTCGGAAGCTTGAGTCGATATGATCTGTTTTTTCTGGTCCTGGATTTCAGTTAAAAATTCACGCTTTTGTTTTTTTATGAATTTGATTAAATTCTTGGTACACAGAAGATAAACAGAACCCAAGTTAAGGTCCTTGAATAGTTGCTTAGTCTGGTGACGTTTAGTTTTATTAAAAATTACTTTAAAGTATTTTCTGAATTTGAAAAAGTTTATCTATAAGGTATTTATATGTCCATCCCCATATAACTATTGCGGCAATATTGATTCAAACAGTGCTTGGTAGATATTGTGTAGGATCTTACTAACTGATAAAAACTTGATGCTAAATAGTACGTAGGAACATTTCCATTTTTGACAAAGTGAATTAACATTATCCCATTTAATGATTGATAAACTAGGTGATCCACCTTCTTAATTTGGACAACTGCATGGTGTTCTAGTGTCTATATATGGTCAATTCTTCCTGTTGATAGGTTCTACGCTTATTGTATTCTGCATGTTAAGGTTAAAAAGTGTGATTTTGATGCGTTTATTGTTAACGTGTTAGGTTCATCCATTTTCCAATTGAGCTAAGTCCGTTTCCATTGATTAAACAAAGCAACATCATCGGCGAACATATAAATAATGATTGAATGTTTTAGTTATTGAACTCCCTAATTCCATCGTGCTGTTATGTTGGACCTTCCCATCAGTTTCCAAGGATTCGAAGAGACTTTCTTTGTAGTTTTATGCGCATGCTTGTTGCGATCAGCTCAGGTCAAA
Source organism: Creontiades dilutus (assembly GCA_031894815.1). NCBI lineage: Eukaryota > Metazoa > Arthropoda > Insecta > Hemiptera > Miridae > Creontiades > Creontiades dilutus. The sequence continues at coordinate 115,711 of JAVIWC010000614.1, forward strand.
ATACCCTCACACCTGCTCGTGATTACGTTATGGGAAACACAGACACTTGCGATAGCCGCCCTCTTCCTCGCCGCACCTTCATTAACGAGGTGGCTCCTGCGGTTGTTTGTAGTGTGTCGTCGCCTCGAGGAACTCCCCTGTTCCGTAGTTTAAGGAAAACTCTTCACGTGAACATCACGTAGTTCCGCGACAGCGGAAACATTCTGAGAGAAGAGAGACGAGATACCGGGTTGCGGATCATTAACCCAGACAGGAACCACGAACACTCGCGACCGTAACATCGTATCAACGAAACACACACGTCAATCCAACCCACAGGCTGTTGGGGGTTTGTTCCTACAGCTTTCTTCTCCAGATCCCCTTGAAGCCGACAATGTTATCACCTGCTGTTCCACGTTTCAAGTCCGCTCCACTTTGTCACCAAAAAGGCCTTCCCTATTCCCTCCTCGAACGGTGTATAACTCAGGTAACGCATGACACTGGAACAATCAAGGTTGCTCATAACCTACTCGAGATAATATTCTTGGGTACCTTCCAGTGGCAACTACTGCGCCGAAACCCCGGGGTTGCACTGAGACAAAAATGAGCTTTTCACGCCCAAATATATGGATCATTTCAAAATTTCGGTCACATTTATGTCACGGATCAGTATTGCCGTCAAATCTCAACTAAATACAGTTTTGTAACTGTTTTAAAATTTTCTCCTACGTGGATGTAAATGTTCCATGGAAAAGTATGTAAAAGTTGAGCCTACATGACCCAGGAGAAAGTACCGAAGTCCGTATTTCTCACTCCCTACAGCTGTCACTAACCAGAGGTATACAACTTCCATCGTCACTACTCAGCGAAATATTTTTTGGGGCTGTTATATCCACTTACACTATGAAAGAACATATCTACAATGGATATCCGCCTCAGGAAAAACGCTGCAAATTCTTTCACTGGGGTTTATTATTCAATTGGCTTGCGTTCATGATTTTAATTTCTACTAAGCTTTGGAGTGTGCGTGTTTCACTGGATAGAGCGATTATTGAATTTCAGAAGATATGCATGGAGCACGTAAATCTGTTCTCAACCAAAATATCAATTTGGATTGATCAGTTGATCATATTTGTGTGTCTCCTGAAATTCAATAATCGCTCTATCCTGTGAAGCACGCACACTCCAAAGCTTAGTAGAAATTCAAATCATGAACGCAAGCTAAGTGAATAATAAACCCCAGTGAAAGAATTTGCAGCGTTTTTTTATTGAACCTCAATACCCCCCCCCCCCCCCTTCCCACAATAAAAACATTTTACAAAGTCCACAAAAACAATTTATCAAGTCCTTTAGCACTCGTATAGCGTTAAAACTTCCCCAAATCAAATTTAAACGATGTAGCCAAAGGTAGACTGATGTAAAGGAGGCACACAAATATGATCAACTGATCAATCCAAATAGGTATATTGGTTGAGAACAGATTTACGTGCTCTATGATGATGATTTTGCCAAGACCTTTCCAGTCAGGGAAAACCATCCCTGGAGGCAGCAGCCTGGGTTTTTCAACTCTCACTTCCTACTCCAATAACATTCTAAATGTGGTTCCGATAAACTTGATCGCACTTGTTGATTAGTGTAGTTGTTGTTGTGTAGTGCTATAGTTCCAAAAAGCAACAACATGAGGCCAGAGCAGTAAAAAAATAGGAGAGGGCAGAGACCCTGCGAAATGGCAGCAGAGACGGGCAACTGAAACCCAGGGAAGGTGGACAGCACGTCTGATCGGGGAAGTGCAAAAATGGACAGAAAGGAAACAGGGTGACGTTAATTACTATTTAACCCAGTTCCTGACGGGGCATGGTTATTATCGGTCGTTCCTAAACAAAATAGGGAAGACTTCCGAGGCAAGGTGTGTGTACTGCCGAAATGGAGGACGGAGACGTAGAGCACACATTCTTTATATGTCCAAAATGGCAGCAGCTAAGGCAGTAATTGGTTGGAGTAATAGGTGATTTCAGCCCAGAAAGAGTAATGGAAAAGATGATGCAATATGCGGAGAACTGGAGTACAGTCAGCACGTATGTCACTATGTGCTCAAAGAGAAGGAAGTGGACAGACGCTGGGAATGAGCCAGGGTAGAAGTAGTGAAGACCAGGAGGAACCCTCACGAGGTTAAAAAGGGAACTGTCCCGAAGTAATGCCAAAAGGCAGTCCCGGGACAGTCCGGAAAGAAGAGAGGAACGGTGTTTTTTAGTTGGTATGCCACGATGGAGACCCCTACATAAAGGGTGAGGGGGATACAGCTTTTGATGTATAACCCCTCACTGTCAGCCCAGTAATGGATTTCCCACCAACCTCTATTACAAAAAAAAAAAAAAAAGTCGAACTAGCAAATCGTGGAACGATTTCTGCTTGCCTTTGAGGTTTGTGCTAGTCCTGTCAATAGTGGCAGTGGGCCCAAAAAAAATAAACCTTTGTGTAATAATAATAGAATGTTTAATAACTCTTCATTTACGACTAGTTTCCTTAGGAAATCCATCGTTTGACGTCAGCGGAAAGACGAAAACCAGGGTGATGTGTAGAGAGAAAGGTGCAGGGTTGAAGATCATTAACCCGGGCAGGCACCACAAACCGAATCCGCTGCGTATCCACGAAACACACACTCGCGCCCCTTTGAAACTGACAACGTTATCACTCGCTCTTCCACCTTTCAAGCCCGCTTTACTTTGTCTCCGAAAAGGGCTTCCTAATACCCCCACCCCCTTCCCCATCAGACCCACACACAAGTCAACCATACACGTTCATAATCAACTCAGGTTATTAGGTTCCTACCTACCTCACTTTGTTGATCAGGTTTGCTTGAACTTTGTTCGTTAACATAATAGAAGCGAACCCGAGTCAAGTTTCGTGATTCCCCCCAGTCCCTGTATGTTTTACGTAAAACAGCGGTTTCGAACTGTTTGAAGCTACCTCTTTTACCCGCCCTCCGATCATAAAACTCTCCACCCTTCAAAGAAGCATTATCAGGGTTTAAAAATATCCCACTTCTCAAAGGTTCCAGAGAACAACTGAGTTCAACAGCGAGTCGAGAATAGGATGAGTATCGGGAGTGTAATATTGTTCTTATCTAAATAACGTTTACAAATAGACAATGAAAAGGCCTTCGATAAAGTTTGGCATTCTGATTTGCTCTTCAAAATTAAACCTCATCTTCCAGACACACACTATAGGATCTTTCAGTCCTATCTATCAGGGAGAACATACTCGGTCACTTATGAAGGAGCAAAGTCACGCGCGCATGGAATTAACGCTGAGGTGCCGCAAGGCAGTGTGCTGGGCCCATTTTTCTATCTAATATACGCAAATGACTTTCCCAGCAACCCTAATATAGTAACTGCCATGTTTACTGACGATGTGGCTGTCCTTTCGAGAAGCGATACATGTGAGGTTTCATGCAGGTTGATGCAAGAACATATTAATTCAATAGAAGCGTGGTCCCGTAACTGGCGAGTCAAAGTGAATCCCTCCAAATCAACTCTTGTAAAATTTACATACCATCGGAATTTAACACGCCACCAAATTACCATGAATGGAACAAACATACCTGAGGCTGACAACGTCAAATATTTAGGTCTGATACTCGACAAGAAGCACATCTGGCACGAACATCTCAAAGAAACTATCAAGAAAGCTCGCAATAGGATGTACGTTCTTATGCCTCTACTCGCTAGCGCTGCCCTAACTCTCCACACAAAGCGATTGATATATCTCTCTCTTATCAGGCCTATTTGGCAATATGGATGCCAGATCTGGGGATCAGACTCAGATAGCCAAATAAAAAAGGTACAGACCTTCCAAAATCGAATCCTCAGAATAATCACAAAACTCGACCCTTCACTCTGACTTTGATATACCTATGGTAAAGGAAGTTCTCAGGGAAACGGGCAGTCGTCACTTCGATTCTCTTCAGTCTCACCATAACATAGAACTCCAGAACCTACTTATTAATCAACCACCTGCCCGTGACCAAAGAAGGTTGAAGAGAAAAAGAACTTTTGATCTGACTGTTAACACTTGATCTGAGAAATTCCATGTGATACCGTACTCTTGTTAATAATCTAATTGTTATTTATAAATTGTTAAGGATGTCAATTCATGTACCTAATTTTTCGTATCTGGACAAAAAGGACTTCGTCTACTAATATGCCATATGAAAGAAACTGGATCTAGTACAAATAAGTTTCATTATCTGTCAAGTTCCAGAAGAACGTGAAAATCTGTTTGGAATTAATAGTAGATCATCTATTTTCGATGATCAAAATAGATAATTACAAAATAGATAAAGATATTGACGTTGATCTAAGTTGATGTGTATCTTCGGAACTGAAACTGAGCAAAAAGAACAAAACGAGTTCTTTATTATCCTGCTCGTCTTTCCAATAAAAGGAAGAATAGCCGCTGAAGATATTGGATACGATATATCGACAAGTCGGATTTCTTGAATCACGTCGATCAAAAATGATGAATAGACGAAAATTGACGACGAAGTATCTGACAACAAAATCAGTGACGGAAAATGGAGAATATATTCGTCAGGAGTTTGGTAAAACCGATGATAATTCCAACAGGTGGCGGCTTACCCAAGACGGTGAAGATCGGAGAAATGATTGCTCCACGTGATCCGAAGGATGCAAAATCAAGCACTCAACTTGACAGATGAACGTAGAAGATCCAGAGCCCTTTTTGAGTGAAATTTATGTAAAACTTCAATAAAAGAAGAGACGGAATGTTCAAATGACGGGAGATAGCGAAGAACTGTTCTAAACGGAACGAAATAGCGAAGACAAAAGGGACGTCGACGAAAATCGCAAGATGGATCTTTCGACATCAGTGCAAACTCGATCAATGATGAATAGATAAAATTGAAGAAGTAGAAAATTGTAAAAATCAGAAATAATTTCAGCCGAAATAAATCAAATAACTTCTTCCATCGGTCAGAAACAGAAATTAAAATCCCTTGAAGTGTGAGGAAGCGCAGAGTCTAAAAGGGACCGTATCATTCCAGCCCGTCATTCAATCATTACCAACCCTGGACGATCAATATTACTGTCATTCTGATGAGGTATCGAGTAAACGCTCAGTAACAATGTCATTACAGATAATGACATTACTATTTCATTCCATTTCTTCATTTCACTCTAACCCTAGACCGTCAGTAATAATGTCATTATTTCCTTCAGTAACTTGTCTAAAGCTAAACATTTTGTCTGTATTTAATAATGGACCGTCGCATATAGCTTGTGCGGTGGTCATTATCACGTTACTTGCTAAAAAAAAAATAGTGAATCAAGAACGGTGGATGAAGAAATAGCTAAGGAAACGCGAGCGGTCTTCTGATCTTGTCTTGCAGAGAGAAATTAGGGCGTCAGAAAAGGCTGAAGATTTCTGCAAATATTTTCGAATGGTTGGAAGTTGTTTCGACACGCTACTGGAGTTGGTTACTCCTTACTTATCGAGACAAAACTATCATGAGGCAGTGTGTAACCGTCAAGGAAAGTTTAGCTGTCACGTTAAGATACCTGGCAACTGGGAGGAACTTCGAATATTTAAAATTTTCAGCCACTAAGTCAATTAGCTTTGCTGTAACAGAAACATGTGGAGCGCATATCCACGTGCTGCACAACTACAAGAAAATAAGCCAAGCCAATTTTTCGAGTGAACAGATACGAGATGTGATCATTGTCGTAAGAAATCCCTTCGTAGGTTTCAATGAAAAACCATAGGAGGTCTTCATTTTCAAAAATTACTCCCACGTTCTGATATTACATCATAGCCCTCCATCGTTCGTAGATGATCACTGTGAAGAACTTGTTCAGCTGAGTAATGACGGTGAACTGACGTCAACCACCCTACACTATCAGTAATAATGACAGTATCCTCTCCCCTCACAAGTAATGACGCCTCAATATCAGAAAATCCGGATCTCTATCATTACAGTCCGTCATTCTATCATTACCAACTTTAGACGATCAATATTACTGTAATTCTGATAAGGTATTGACATTATTATTGATCGTGTAAAGGCCGATACCGCGCAATAGTGGAAGTGGATAGAAGTTAAAGTGTCACGTTACAAGTTGTAGCTCAGTCCAGCTTACTTTCTTTAGATTCCTAGAAAATGAGAACGATATATGCTGTCGCATTGCCGTAGAAACAAAAGAAATTGCAAGTATTGGATCTTCTAACAGTCACTTCGTGACAGGTTTGACTTGAGATATATGGAAATGATTGAAAAACAGTTCCTGGAGTTGGAGGGGGGCAAGCAGTGTCAATATTAGTTTCCCTGAAATTGGCCATCACAAATACCCTTCTCCAGGGGTAGAGGGGGGAATTAGGTTCCTAGAAAGTGAGAATGATATGCTGTCGCAATGCCCCTGAAACAAAAGATATTCCAAGTATTGGGTCTTCTACCTGTCAAAAAACAATTCCTGGAGATGGGGCCAAGCAGCGCCAGCATTAGTTCCCCTGAAATTGTTCCCCATGGATAGACAGGGGGGGAGGGGGGAATAAGATTCCTAAAAAGTGAGAATAACATGACATGACATGCTGTTTCCCCATTGCAAAGGAAACAAAAGAAATTCCAAGTGTTGGGTCTTCAACCTGTCACTGCCTGACAAGTTTGAATTGAGATATAAGGAAAAAATTAGAAGAACAGTTCCAGGAGTTGAGGCCAAGCAGCCAGTATTAATTTCTTAGAACCAGCCCCCCCAAGTAAGTTGGAACTTCCTCCCTAAAACAAAAATGTAAAAAGTACTAGTAAGCACCCCTTATTTTATTCAAAACTAAATGAAGATTTATATAGGTGTTGAAAAAATTCAGACCCAGTCGGCAATAGACAAAACGGACCATACTCAAGCACTGTCATTGTCATTTATACATTTCAGATAGAAAAACAAACCATATGCAAATTAATTACTAGGTTCATTATTATTTACATTCTATCTAGCGATGTAATATATTTTTGAATGTCGTCACGCTAAACACTGTATCAACGAAGGAAGGTTTTGAATGTTGTTTTTGGTTTGCATAGGTGATTTATTTTATTAATTTACTTATCGAAAATCAGCGAGCATGAAGGAGAAGTATTTGTTATTTTGTTGACACAAACAACATTGAAAAAGAAGACAACGTATATTCATTTCTAAGTTCTCTGAAAAGTGGACGATTCTCTGTGGGTATTTTTGTTTTTTCTACGATTTTGTTGCATTAGGTACATTATATTGTTGTATTAAGTTGTAAGCAACTCCTCCCCACAGCACAAGTCTTAGAATTAACGCGGGGAGTAGCGCTTTATGGTATAGTTAGTTTCTGCTAATGTTCATATATGTTTAATAATGTTAATAAATGCATAAATAAATAAAAAAATTAATTAATTAAAAATCAACTTCGAAAAAAAACTGTATGTAGGTATCTTCATAACAGTATCGACATCTTTGAAGCCAGAATGTGATAAAATGCCCGTGGGTTCAGGATTTTCTTACCTTGAACATTTTGATCCGGCACTTGCACTGACAAAACTGACTCGAATCCTCGAAGACTATAAACATTGGGCTGTAGATCAATGGTGATTATAACTCCTTCGTTTCAATGTTAGTTCACATTAATGTTACAATATGGGGCTCTTTTTATAGAATCTTGAGTGGCCGAGACAAGAAGAGATATCGAGGAACGAGCGGCTAAGGTCAGGTGAAGTATTAGACTACGTCTAATGTTCATACATCGGTGCTTTACGTAGTACGGGTTATTCTAATACAGAAATAATAAACGTCTCTGTAATAATTTTTGCACCGGTTTTATTCGATTTTCGTATTCGACATATCTTACAACGTAAAAGACCTAATTTTGTGGGAGTTAAAGTTTTTCTCTCGCTCGGTTGAAAATAATGAACCGAAATTGAGAAAGTTGCATCGTTACATATTTTTTCGTTTTCCTCCCATCAAATTACCTTCGTTACGGCCTAACTAAATATGTGGTAAGTGTATGAGAATGAGGATACGCAGTGTTTAAAAACCATTTCAGGGACCTTGTCATCTGATTCCTCCCCGGCCCAAAACACACGGAGGGATGAACTCCTTATGAAATTCCCGTCGGCGGATATAAATGGAGCTCCAAGGCCAAACGACGGAAATGTAAATTTGTTTAGAAGCGACGGTTATTAATCTCGGGGCAAGTCGACCGAAAAGTGAGGAAGAAAAGAAAAAGAAAAAAAAATGGGAGGAAGAGAGAGTGAAGAGAGTGGGGGAGGGGGGCAGCGCCTTTAAACGCCATCTTCTGAGTTGAAAATATCGCGAAAACTGTATAATGCGGAGCTGATGGAAATTAGGCCCTTTTCCTTAGGCGCCTTCCATGTTTATGAAGGAAAATTTTCGAAGGAACGGGTTCACCCAGTGGTTCCCAACCTGGGGGCGATCGCCCCCAAGTGGGCGATTTGGGTTATCAGGGGGGCGATGAGTATTCAATGGGTGAAAAATGAAAATAGTACTGTACAGTTGAAGTTGCCGGGCAGCCATTGAAAAGGCAAAATAACACAAAGTTTTCAAACTTTCATTTTTTTTCACCTTTTAACAGTGAATTTTCTTAATTTATCTTCTTTGTTCTTTAAGAAAAAAAAATTAAAAAAATTCATTCTAATTTTTTATTTTCCATTTAATTTAGGAGTGAACGAATAACACTGCTTTGGTTGTGTTTATATACTGTAATAATTTTTTTTTAAATAATAAAATTGCTTTATTACTGCATTTCACTTCAAAATAAAATTAGGCATACAAGGAAAAATTAAAGGGGTGGCGATAGGTGTTAGTCAACCTCCAGAAAGGGGCGATGGGCAACTAAAGATTGGGAACCACTGGGTTAACCAAAGCCCAAAATTCGAGGTGTTGCGTAAGTCCAGTACACCAAATTGTGTTCACACATAATTACATCTCGTAGAGTCAATGAATAAAACGGTGCAAATAATTACACAGGGGTCTATTATTTCTGTGTTAGAGAAATTTTCCTCCCCTCGGTCGGCGATCACACGGTGCGATCTCCCAGTGTGGTACTAGCGACCCTGGCGGTAGTCGAGAGTGGAAGCGCGGTACCGTGCGGCGGTGTGGAAGCCAAGCCTGGCCCCGGCCGAGTGGTCTCAAGGAAGGTTTCATTTATACCAGGGTTAAGGACATATTTGTGCATTCTACAAAATGGAGGCCATTTTGAAAATTTACTGTAATTACGTATTAGAAAATGTTTGCAAAAATTCAAAACTGCACCTTGGAAGATGAAACAGTTTAATTTTATTCGTGAAAATGCCTACCTATACTTATTTAAAACCCATTACCAAGCGTCAAAAACCTCGACTTGCTTCACTGTTTTTAGCACCCAAACAAGATTTTCTCGACCGAATAAAACAGAAAAATTTTTTTTCATATAGGTACCATTCGAAAGCTGACATTTTGGCGCATTTTTTGAGCAACAGGCACCTGATCAAATGTAGATTAGTATGAAGTACTGAACGTTTGAAAAAACTCATTTTTTCGAATTTTCTTGAAGGTTGCTTTGTAGAGTGATTTTTCGCCCAGTAGGTGCAAGCAAAAACAATTGGTTTGGCGCTTGAAAGATAGGCAATTTAACGCACTTTCCAACGGTATCCTCAGATTTTACTTTGCATAATACTGTATGTGAGTTATAATAGCCGTTTTGCTGAAACGAGGTCGAAAACACGCAAAAAAATTAGAAGTGAAATAACTCAAAAACTAAGCCAAATAAATAAAATTGCTAAGGGGCACTTTTTGTTGAAAACTGGTTGTAGATGAATTACTGCGCACCTTATCTGATAGACCCTGTAGAAAAAGGTAGCCAGTTCTTGTGTTTACTTAACCTTGTGCAATGAAAGTGATCCTCAACAAAATTTAATTTTATTCTCCCTGTGTTCTCCGGTTGAACTGATCGGTTTGTAATTCAACGATCTAATTGACGACGACCTCATTACAGCTTTCGAATGCTACCTGTTAGCCACTGGAAATCGAAATGTCAACATTTTTCTGTAGTGCACTCAGTTTTCTCTGCAATTTCTTATTTATCTCTACGTTTCTAGTACATTTATACAAGGAAATCAAATTTATATAAGAGGATTGACCGGGAGCTGTAGCCGGGAACCTCAGCACGACGGCCCAACTGCAACAGATATGAGGGATGCCCCAGCGGTTGATAAACCGGACCTACGACGTAAAAATGACCTTCACGACAGGCAATCTCCTTTTGACCTACCACTCAGTTTAAAAAGTAATTATTTCATTTAGGGGGGTGTAGTGTACACAAGCGAACCCCAAATGGATTCAATCGATAATAAAAGGGCTCACAGCGACGGGGGGTGGGTTCAGGGGGTGGTAATGTGGGTTGAGGGGGTGGAAACTCCCTGTGATCCCGAGAGCGTGTAATCAAATGTCTCGGGTGGTCGGGCAGGTTGAGGGTGATACACGCTGACCCAAAATATTCCTTCGAAAAACGCAAAAATATTCGAGTGTTTCGCTAAACCCTTACCGAACACTATTTTTTTCACCATAGGAGACGGAATCCTAAACATTTAGTCAAAGACAGATGTGAATCCTATATCTGTACCAAAGAATGGGAAGCTAGTTGATTAGGCGAGAAGGCATCAAATGTTGTTATGAAAGAATAAACCGTAAACATAATGCATACTCACCATTGGTGAATAATTTACCAGAATTGAATGATTGCCAAAACAATATAAAACTATGTAAAAGATTAAACAATGGATAAATTTCTACCAATTTCAACACAAGGGCTTATTATTTTTTGAATAATCAGTGATTTTTCGTGTCATTGAGAAGTTACTTCCAAGAGCTGTAAACGGATTGTGCCCCCAACACTCAGTAGAAAGTATCTATCGGAGCCGTCAATGTATACTAGGGAAGGCCGATAGTTCGATACTATCGGTGACAATCGATCGATAGTATCGATAGTACGGAATATTAAAAGGAATGCCTGGACCCTATCACCATTGTCGGCAAATAGATCAGCCTCTTCCAACGTGCATCTATTTGCACGTTCAATGGGGATGGGGTCCACCCTCCTGTACAAAATGCCTGTACCTACATTAACTCTGCTTAATAATAATTACTGTTTAGAGTCAAATAGATGATAATTTACGATAATCAAATATTGAGTATGTTCCTAAAGTATACATGAGTTAGGTAAATCATAAATATTTTCGAGTATGAAAAAGTAAAATATGGAAAAATGTCCTTTTTTTAATACGGAGAAATTTAAAAGTTTTTAAATTTTAATTAGTTGGAAATGGAATAGATATATGATAATTTGGATGGAAACTTGATAGGTTAAAAAAAAGGCAATGAGACGTACCTACGTAGTAGCAAATACCATATATATTGGCAAATACGATTTTTTTAACAATCATGTTCTCAGTCTTTCGGATGCTTAACCTACCTCGCTGCCCTGTAACTTTCCTTCAACCGAAGCTTTAAATTTCAAGGGAAAGGCAGAGTTATTTCGTATTCCCAAACATCGAAAGTCAGCCGACTATCGATAGTCCTGTCGATATTGTGAAACTATCGATATATCGATAGTCCTATCGACTATCGGCCTTCCCTACTGAATACCTACCACACGGATTGTGTTTAGAGCCAGAGCAGAAACGATCGATGTAAATTTCAGATGATGGAGGGAAGGGATACCAAAATATGTTCATTGGGCAATCTGAGGGAAATAGAGACCCCCCTTTCGTTCCTTGGCAATCTGTCCCGTACTAACAGAGTTTAGAATAGACCACCTCAAAAGATCTAGATCATCTTTGGAGGACCTGATTGATATACTTACGGACCTGAGTTTTTGGGTTTGGTGCACTATGGCATTTTTACGTCAATTTGGAGGTTTTCCATTTCAAATTGGAGGAAATCAAGTTAAAAGCAAGAGGAATCCTCAGTAAGCCCCAAACAAGCCACAACCTGTGTGACACGGTAACCCGAAGCGTTGCCACTGTCACCACATCGGACTGCACGACTTATGTGGTGAGAATGATGATAGACCTGAAAACCACCTTTGCAGGGAGAGACTTACGTTGAAAAATCGGTCAATTATTTTCCGTTCATTATGTTCATTCTTACTTGTTCAATGTTATGTTTCACTCGCTAATTTGTTGTTATTGCTTTCCCAGAATTAAATCATGTAGGTATTTCTGTCATCCCCCAAATTGAAATGTATAAAACCTCCAATTTGAAACGGAAACCCTCCAATTTGACGTGAAAGTACTATATATGAGAAATGCCGGGAATTGTAGAAAATTTATAGTAAATGAATTCAATTAATCCGATGACTAGGAAAAAAATAACGTAAAATGTATATAAGGGTAATAACAACGACAACAATAATATTATTGTAAAGATAAACGAATATCAAGGAAAGTTCATAAGTACGTGCATGGATTTGTACCCAAGTTATTTATTAAAACTTGAGTTTTCGAGTTTTTTATTGGACTAGGCATGAGGGGTACATTTCCAAGTCATTTTGGGTGCTGAATCAATTGGAATTAGGTCCATACCCGTTCGAGCTCACCTAATTGATAAATGTAAAATAAGGACGAAAAGATGGTAGGGGTCAAATTTAATGTTCAAGTCCCATTTTTTTCCATTTTCTAGCATCGACTATCAAGTAGTAGGGGAGGTTATGAGATGGTTATAAAAATAATAAACCTTTGTGGAATTATTAGAGCCGTTTTTCGGTTTGTATTGTTTGCATTAGTGAAGTAAGTTTTAAGTCACAGCTATTGGCTATAAGAATATCAATTTCCGAGACTGTCCCATCAGTAGTTTGTGATTGGTTCTATCATTGGAAGTGAATTCACTTACCTATTCTGCGATCTTGTAGTATCAGACACTGAAACAGAAGGAAACCTACAGTTAGTCTATGTGATTGGAAATTAGGGTAAAAGTCGACAATAGGTAACCCCTCCCTTATCACACCGTCGTCATATTGAAAAGTTAAAATTCGAAACTTGGGAAACATCGGGCCATGGGGACCACATGACCTGATAAGAGGTAGGGGTTACCAATTCTCTACTTTAGCCAAAATTTCAAATAGTTGATGGTACCAATTATAATCAAACAAATGACGATATTTATCGATAACAATGGACAAAAAAACTGCTAATTCTTTCACTGGGGTTTATTATTCAATTCGCTTGCGTTCATGATTTGAATTGCTACTAAGCTTTGGAGTGTCCCTGTTTCACAGGTGATAGAGCGATTATTGAATTTCAGGAGATATGCATAGAGCACGTAAATCTGTTCTCAACCAAAATACCTATTTGGATTGATCAGTTGATCATATTTGTGTGCCGATTTCGTCGGGCCGATCGAATGACCGAACAAGTTTTTCTTGTTAAAAGGGGCGACAACCGACCACATCGGTCACCAGAAATCCAAACAACGGGGAGATGTTAGGTGTTTACTAACATACTAAACCCATCTTAGTGCAAACTTCTATCTCTACATCAAATGTGAATCCGACAGATCAAGATATCAACTCAATTTAAGATAAATTTGATATTACCTTTCGGAGAGACGTTCTACACGAAATGAAATCGAAGTTGTAATGGCGATGTAGGTCAGCATTGCACGAATACTCGAAGTAGGTATACCCCCGCCACACATAGAAGTAATGTGAACACATTCAGTAGGTTCACTACCCACAGCGTGGAGCAGCTAGTTTTGTAATATTTGGTAGGTAGCGGATACTTTCGATATCGGTCTCCTTATCAATAAACAACATTCTTATCACACGGGTTTTATGAGGAATATTGATGCAAAATCAACAGTTTTATTTTGTGACAAATGATATCTCATTTTAAAGGTTATTCAACGCTGAAGAAGATGGTAAAAAGTTCCAGTCATGTTTCATGACGAAATGAGCAAATTTTCAAACTAGTTTTGCATGAGGAAAAATTACCCAAAAAACACTTTTATTATCTGACTTGTGATACCTCATTTTAATTTGGAAATTTTTGAAAGCTGAAGAATCCCATAATTTTTTTTCCAATTTTGAGGGTTTTAGGGGTTCTTTTTCCAAAGAGTACACATTTAGACCGCCTTGACTTTTGTTGAGGTTTTGAGGGATTTTACAAAACTTTGACAACCCTTAAAGAGCACTGTAAATTAAGTGAGAGAGCTGGCTCAAGAATTGGGGCGTCGCCGGACCAACATCGATTTTTCCTGAAAATTTCTGCTTTTTTGCTTCAGCCGTTTGGGAGAAATCGTGCGTACTTCAGAATCCCATTCTTAAACCCGTTTTTCTCCATCAGGTCCAGTTTTTGAGGTGGTGGTCATACACCTGTATTCTAGCTAATTTTGACAGCCAAAAATAGCACTTCAATCTATTTCCCAAATCCCAACTAGTTTTTCACTTTCAACCACACTTTCTCTGTTTCATGAGGTTCAGAATCTGAATTCGCAACCCGATCTCATCTATATTCTTCCATTCCACGGGAAATAGCTGTAATGCTGACTCTAGTACTCACGAAAAATCCAAAAACATAGTTTTACACATTGGAAAAAATGCAGTTTTTTAAAACACGAGGGATGATAGAGAAAAAATCCTATTCCGAAATTGAATCCAGCGTGAAGAATCCTGTATGAATTGTTTTCTTTAATTTGTCAAATCTCAACCAAGTGTAGCTTGTTTGTGAGTTAAGTTCCAACACCAGACTGTGAATATAAGCTTCTCAGAGATTTCATTATCATTTAATATATACATTTAGGTTACTAGTAACCACCTACCAATTAGTTCCAAGAATCATTAATATCATTGTATTGATCAATAAGCTGAACTTATATGTCTTGTATCTTGTAGTTAATTTCATTAGATCAACATTTTGAACCAATTTTGGTGTACCTCACCTAAATGAAAAGCTTTAGATATAACAGATAGAACCAACACTTTCTGAGATTTCAGCAAGTCCATATGTTCTATTGGCACTGGATGCTACGCTTTCTTCCTTCAAGCGAACCCCTCATATGCTGTCAAGTAGAATGAAGAAGAGTTGGCGATAAGACTCAGCCCTGCTTCACTCCAGACTTGATAACGTTGATGCCAGTAAGTTGCAACACGCCGATCACCTTCCATTCGAACCCATCACATGCGCTCCCGATGAGATCAATAATTTTCTTGAATATTCACATTCCTCTAGAATCTTAAGCAAGATGGTTCTGTCCAAGGAATCGAACTCGTTTTCAAAGTCAATGAAAGTGGCATGCAGCGGGCTCTGCCATTCAGCACATTGTTCAATCTTGATAATGAGGAGTTTATGTGGTCAGTGCAGCTGTGGTGCTCCCTGAAACCAGTTTGTTCGTTCCTCAGGTGATACTAGACCAATTCTTTGATTCGCTTTGAGATTATACAATTCGAAACTGTGCTCAGGGTTGGCAGCAGGGTGATTCCTCTCCAATTGGTACATTCTGAAATGTCACCCTTCTTGGGAATTTTCACCATTAGCCCTTTTCACCATTCCGATGGTAATCGTCCTGCCTCCCATATGTTTCTGAAAAGTGGTTAAATCGCTTTTGTTAAAACCTGGACATCAGCTTTACTACATTCTGCTGATCAGCCATCTAATTCAAGTGCCTCTCCATTCCGGAGACCTGTCCATACTGATGGCTTTGCAGATTTCAGTACAAGCCAACCAACTCAAATCAATCGGCTGAGCTTAACATTCAGAAATGTCGTACGTACCATAAAAGGCCTTTCTATGTTGTTTCTAACGAAAAAGTAAATGAATTAATTTTGAATAAAGAAATTATTGGAAGGTATTTATTTATTTTCATAAAAATTGCCAAGTAACTCAAGTCGAATCACTGAGGATCTTTACTCAGGTCTATCAACAAATGTTGCTGAAACGCTGCAACCATCTTCGGCACTTTCAACACTCACGCAAACGGACTCCACTTGGAGTCCAGTAGGTCATAACTTCTACCTAGTTCGACTGGCCCACAAACGTAAATGCTATCGCTCAAAAAATGGGGAAAACGTGGGTTTTCGGAGTATTTATTGGAAAATCGATTGGGATAGGTTTATGACTCATATACTCTTATCGAATAATCGCATTTTTCAACCTAAATGTGAGCCCATAAACCCCGCAATGAAGCAATATTAACCCTCTCGCAGCTAAACCCTTGCCATGCTGGCTGAAGAGGGCTGCCTACATGCTTCCCCGCTCATTCAGTTTCTCCGTGCTAAATACTTTTTTCTAAGGAACACCGACCGATTTTCCAACTTATAATGTTTCGGTGATGTTGAGGAATGTAAAAAAAAGAGAAAAAAACGCTGCAAATTCTTTCACTGGGGTTTATTATTCAATTTCATTAATTTGGCTTGCATTCATAATTTGAATTTCTACTAAGCTTCGGAGTGTGCGTGTTTCACAGGTGAAAGAGCGATTATTGAATTTCAGGAGATATGTAATGTAAATTTGTTCACAACCAAAATACCTATTTAGATTGATCAGTTGATCATATTTGTGTGCCTCCTAAAATTCAATAATCGCTCTATCACCTGTGAAACACGCACACTCCAAATCTTAGTAGAAATTCAAATCATGAACGTAAAGCCAATTGAATAATAAACCCCAGTGAAAGAATTTGCAGCGTTTTTTATTGAACCTCAATACCCCCCCCCCCCCCTCCCCCCACAATAAAAACATCTATAATTTATCAAGTCCTTTAGAACTCGTATTGCGTTAAAACTTCCCCAAATCCAAATTTAAACGATATAGCCAAAGGTAGACTGATGTAGAGGAGGCACACAAATATCATCAACTGATCAATCCAATTAGGTGTTTTGGTTGAGAACCGATTTACGTGGTCTATGCATATCTAGTGAAATTCAATAATCGCTCTATCACCTGTAAAACACGCATACTCCAAAGCTTAGTAGAAATTCAAATCATGAACGCTACTCAAATGAATAAAATTGAATAACAAACCCCACTGAAAGAATTTGCAGTGTGCGTGTTTCACAAGAGATAGATCAACTGATCAATCCAAATAGGTATTTTGGTTGAGAACAAATTTACATTACATATCTCCTGAAATTCAATAATCGATCTATCACCTGTGAAACACGCACACTCCGAAGCTTAGTACAGATTCAAATCATGAACGCAAGCCAATTGAATAATAAACCCCAGTGAAAGAATACTTATTTATCCCAGTAATAATATAATATTGAATAATATTTACCTATATATTATCAACGTTTCATGCATATCAGAATGCTTCAACCCGTGTATCGGCTATAAACTACAAGTATCCACATCGGCTACCACTCCAGTATCCACATTCACTACAACTCGACGCTATCGGCATCGCTAGGTTACAAACAAACAATAATAAACTAAAAAACGCAAATGTTGGCACCATAAATCGTGCCATAAATCGGGAATGGTTTGACCTAAGGACGTGGGGAGGGGCTCATTCGATTCCTTATGGTATGTTCTTCAAATAGGTACAAATTTAGGCCGCTTCAACTTGTTTGGAGGTTTTTTTACAAAACTTTGAAAGCCCTTAAAGGGCACTTTAAATTGAGTGAGAGAGCTGGCTCAAGAATTGGGGCGTCGTCGGACCAAGATGGATTTTTCCTGAAAATTTCAGATCTTTTGCTCCAGCCGTTCGGGAGAAATCGTGCGTACGGCGTACGGACGGAAAATTTTTTATTGCAGATTCGGATTCTACACTTAATTTTCATGGGGTGTTAGAATTTTTTTTTTCAGAGCAATCACAATGGTTTATTATTGAATAATAAACCAAAAGCAAGAATAAAAGTAGCCCAATATGTTAAAATTGACAAATCTCTGGATTGAAGAAGAAGGAAGAAGAGTGTGGTAAAAGAATTTAATTGGATTCACATTTGCATGAACGAATTTAAATTGAAATAAGAAACAGTAGGTTTATTGAAAATAATTATCACGAGTAGCAGAAGATTATTTGTTATATGTATACAAAATATTAGGGGTGCAAGAAGAACAGCTGTGGAAGTCGAAGGGGAACAATCAGAGGTTGAACCTCTTGGAAAATATACCAACAATATAGTGAGCATCTCCTCTTTTCCATCACTATTTTCAAGAATATCAAAAACTTGTGGTCTGTGTGAACACGAAGCGACATCCTATTTATTTATTGTTACATCTCATTTAAATTAATACAAATCATCTAGCAATTTAGAATGAAGTAATGTCACTTTTTGTGGTTCAGTAGTTCATTATCTATCTAAGACCAGTACAAGTCAAAAACACTAATCAGCGCCTGGTCACAACTAGGTCCAGCGGCTTGGTCCTCTTGAGTCGCCGTACCTCTTCTTTGTTGTCCAGGGTAAACAGGATTAAGAGATTTTGGTGTCTGTACAGCTGAATTTCGTGATCAGCTGCAATTCTTCTTATAGCGTCACTCACCATTTCCACTTAGAGGTCGCGGTGGAGATCAGTTGTCCTGATATACCAGGGTGCGTTGACAATACCCTTAAAGATTTTATTTTGGAGTGTCTCGATAGTTTTGACATTTCTATTGCTTGTGCAGCCCCATAGTTGGCAGCCGTAGGTCCAGACGAGCTCAATCATTAGCTGATACGACAGCAATTTGTTATGGGTGGATAGATGGGATTTCCTACCCAGCAACCAGTTCAGCTTCCTGAGCTTAGCGTCGTTTCCTGAACCCGAACCTGTGGTCGAGTATAACCTTTCGAGATGCAATTATAGGTTTTAACCTCTTGAGTAGAAGTTGCTCAAACAGTTTGGAGATTACAGGTAGTTGGGAGATGGGCCGATAAGATTTTTTCTCATGAGGAGGTTTACCAGGTTTCGCGATCATGATGAGTTCTGCAACCTTCCACTGCCTCGGAACGTATTTCAATCGGAATGAAGCTTTGATTATATGCAACAGTTTCCGCAGGCCTATGTCAGGCGATTCTCTAAGAATATTCCCAGTTATCAGATCATATCTAGGAGATTTTGCAGGACTTAAATTGGTCATCTTAACACATCTTTTGGCGGCGGAACCCTTGAAATTGTTAGAAAGGGTCAGGGGGTCAAAGAAACATAGGAGTAAAAATTGCATACGTAATTCTGAAATATAATACTGATTGAATTACAAGTGAAATAAACTTGGATTTTTATAGAAATAATAAGTAAAAACTATTTATTACAGTTTAAAAACAAAACTGAAATAATAGAGTTAATTAATGAAGGGGTTTGGGCGCAATAAGGAATAATATGCGTGTTTGTGTCTGTTATTTTAAAAAACCTCAGGGGTCCAACATAGATTAGAGGATAGTCAAATATTATGCCTACATAAATTTATTACTTTTATCATATGATTATCATAAATAGATAATCATTTCGTAAAAAATATAATAAACCTAACTTAGGAAACTTATTAAGGGGCCTTAGACCTTTAAATTTTATGACCCCCCTGCCAAAATTTCGTTCCGCCGCCAATGCATCTTCGAATACCACCAGTGTCACTAGCTACAAGAGTTGCTGCCGAAATGAAGAGTTTTTGAAGTAACTAGTAAATAGAGCGAGTGAACTAGAGAATATTCGGGAATAGCATAGAACGGGAGATTCCAGAGTATTATCGGGCGTAGCATGGCTGGTGAGACCCGAATATATTCGAGTGTAGCATCAAAAAGGCTAGAAAATGAGTGAATAAATGAGCCCCTGTGTTTATGTTTTACCGTTTGAACCTAGAAGAGACTCCCCCAAATCGCAAAATGATACGAGCTACCAGGCATTACTGAGAACGATCAACCCATCAGGTTGAATTGGCAGCGTTTTTGTCTTTTAAATCGAAAATCGCGATCTGGTTTTACGTGATTCGCTTTCAAAGTCCAAAAGCTCATGAATAGCTTGGGGCCACTGCTGGAAGTTGATGCGACTAATCATTTGGTGTGAGCGAGGGAGGGAAGGGATTCTAAGGGTCTAACGACGACGCCAGTCAAAGCCCGGTTGATAAAACCCGCCAGTGTTGGGAAGGGCCGGCCCGTTGAAAAGGGATCAGGCGGTGGCCCCCCGTCCAGCGCGTTTTCAATGCCTCACAAACCTTCATCATACTGAGAGATGGAGAAGACCGATTCACAGAGATAACAGTCAGTTGGGGCGACCTCAGACATAGTCAGCAACCTCAGGACGCTCAATCACGTTAAGTGGAATCGGGCAAGATGGCATTCACCAGGAATCACTTTTGACACAAGCGTACATTAACTACATTAATAGCCCTAGATCAGCACAGTAGTTATTCTATCACATTCATGTATAGTGGGGTGCTACACACCCCAATTTCAGGAGATATGCATAGAGCACGTAAATCTGTTCTCAACCAAAATATCTATTTGGATTGATCAGTTGATCATATTTGTGTGCCGATTACATCGGGCCGATCGAATTACCGAACAAGTTTTTCTTGTTAAAAGGGGCGACAACCGACCCCATCGGTCACCCGAAGGTGATGTTAAGTGTTTACTAACATAGTAAACCCATCTTAGTGCAAACTTCTATCTCTACATCAAATTTGAATCCGACAGATCAAAATATCAACTCAATTTAAGATAAATTTGATATTACCTTTCGGAGAGACGTTCTACACGAAATGAAATCGAAGTTGTAATGGCGATGTAGGTCAGCATTGCACGAATACTCGAAGTAGGTATACCCCCGCCACACATAGAAGTAATGTGAACACATTCAGTAGGTTCACTACCCACAGCGTGGAGCAGCTAGTTTTGTAATATTTGGTAGGTAGCGGAGACAACACCGGAGTTGTGATCCTCGTTGGATATTACTCGAAATTTGGGTTCAATATCTTAAAAAACAAGCCTTTATAATTGTGTTGCAAAAATTTGTGACCCGATTTGTGACCCTTTCTCTAATTTAGGGTGGTGGAACCATTCCATACACCTCTCCAGTATCATACACTTTCATCTTCAAACCCAAATAATTTTTTCCATACTTCACCTTTTTCTACTTGAAAATATTTATGATTTACCTAACTCATGCATACCTTAGGAACCTACTGAATGTTTGATTAACGTGAATTATTTTCTATTTGACTCTAAACAACAATTATTATTGAGCTGAGTTAATGTAGGTACTGGTATTTTAAACAGGAGGGTGGACCCCATCTTATCAATGATTTTTGTAGGGGGGAATTCATAATAATCAATCATTAATGATTGGCAGCGATCGTTTGTGTAGCTGCATCAAATTCGTGAAGGGGACAAAACACGTCTTCTATTTGAGAATTTTTCGGTTATACCCAATTAAAAGTAGGTGAAATAAACTCCCAAACAACTGTTCGGCTCTCAACCCTTGGAATCCCCCGGTCGTGTAAAGACGGTTTATCAAGGCCTCGAGCCACCGACGAAAGTTTTGCGGATTCCCGGGGAGTTGTTTCTGGGAGGCAGCGAGGCGACTCTCTGGGGGACATCATTCTCAATATCCGACGCTGGGAGACTGAAATGACGTCACGTTCCAGGCTAAAGGTGTCGACACCACGGTCCATCCCCGCTGGTCCCATCTCATTTTCAACGGAGAGAAAAACCCGAAAACCCTCTTAAAACGGTCTCAACTTTCTCTTCCGAGTTTTAGCCGCACGTACGTGCGTATCCTCGGTCCCCTGTCGCTCTTCAACGGTCGTGTTGTATACTTTTTCTTCTTTTTCCAGACCAATGTTAAGACCGTGTCTCGCGAAGCGAGGGAACGCTGCCTGACTAATATCATCGTTTCCTTCGCATGAAGGTAGTAGTTTGAAGGTTCAGTAGTAGTGAAGGTAGTAGTAAAAGACATTGTCGTCAAAGATGGGCAAGCGAGTGAATTTCCATTACGGAACAAATGGGCAGGGGGAACCCTAGAACCTTAGAACTTCTCTGCTCTTTTTCAAGTCCGGCAGCTGTCACTCCATGTATGTACAGTAGAACCTCGATTAACCGGCACCCTCGGGACCGAGACGGATAACAGGAATAACACTAGCGCCGGTACAACGTAGGTGAAATGATTTTAAAAGAGGAATAAACAAAACTAAACGAAGTTCAAGTGAATAATACAAATTATTTTGATAAGGAAAAAATGAAATATCAACTATACATGTACATGTGCGCTGACGCGAAAACATAACAAAAAAATGTTTGCGCCAGGGGGGTGCCGGTTAACTGAGACTACCGGTTAAAAGGGTGCCGGATAATCGAGGTTGTTCTGTACTAGATCAAAACAGATCGGCAAAACTCGATAACTTTCCAAGGAAAATTATAGCTAGATAAGGCAGAGTTTTGGGTTAAGAATAAGAAGGCTGATTTTGAGGGTTAAGTGTCCACAAGGGCTTCAACCAGACCGAGTGAGCCCCTTTTCTAAAGAGCCCTTGCCTTTCCCAACACAGGGAATTGCCGTCTGAGGGAGACCTATCTGGATTCGGGTTTCATGTGTGCAACCCCCCTCGATGTATTTATTGCTTATGATCCGCATAATTATATCGTTTCCCACAATCAGTAACATAACAACTGAGCACATAGTACTACCAAGTTAATTTATATTCATACACTTATTAACTGATTGTAGAGTGAATACCTAATGACTCTACTCCCAAGGGTTGCGTCCTACAGCCACTGGATGTTTGTTGTTGCCTGGGAGGTTAAGTCTTTCAGGTTTGAGTACGCTGTTCGTGTTTGATTACTCCTTAATCACTTCGCTCAATGTTTCCAAATAAAGGTCTTGATGGAATTCTTCATTATAAATGCACCAGGGGAATAGATGATAATCCTTAACACATTTTTCTGGAAAATCTTAATCGTTTCAAGGTTATACTTTTGCCCACATAGGAGCGACCCTGCGGTTTTCTGAAGACCTCTGGGTCTGGCAACGCCGCCCAAATCTGAGTCTACAGGTAGGGGCCTGACGGCTCGCATCGGACCCTAATTACGGTGGGGTACTTACGCGTCTTATGCAATCAAAATGTGATCTAATAGTTAATTCGATCATGCCATCACCAGAATCGTGATGTACATGAAAAAAGGGACACAACGAGTATAAATTCGAACAGGAAAAACATACCTAGACCTCCAAATGCCTCCCGAGTAACCATTAAAATCTTCTGAACTTTACAAAGTCCCTCAAGGCTTGTTGCATAAACGACTGAAATGCAAGACTATTCCATCCAGTGCGAAAAGTCGTAATTTTCTTCTTTAAAATGGCCATAACTCCCTCAATTTACTGAATAAATTCTGATTTTAATAATTTTGGAAAATTAATCGATTGAGAATGGTCACCGACCTTTCGAGCTCATATATAGCAGCATATCGTATATTTAAAGATGAAAGTATCAGAGCAGGTAGATATATCTGTTTTTCGCGGAATTCACCCAACAGATCCGCCCCCCCCCCCCCACCCCGAACCCGCCAGTGAAGGGGAGAGGACCCCATCGGGGCGGAGCGTCTCCCAGGGCAACTAGCATGCTCCCCTCCTCGGGGACTAGGAGTATACGATTTTTTGACTTTGCGTATTGTTTTCATACTCCCTCATTGTGTTAATCACTTATTTCTTTTTAACCTGCGTAGCAAAGCCTTTAAACTAGTGTAGCTTTTGGTGTGAATTTCAATTTTATAATTTTCTCGTCTTGGGGACTTGACCGTCAAGATAAGTTGAGGAGAAGAAGGTGGTTTGATGGGGGGAAAAAACAATAATATCAACGGAATAGTAAGCAGAGTTTAATATGTCAATTGTGGTAATTGGTGAAACTTATAAACAAGAAACCACTATTTTTTTTAATCAACGTATTCAAAAATGGGAAACAGGATAGACTTTTATGGAAGAGTGTTCAGAACGCATAGACGGAAACAGCATACCTATTAATTTTCGAGATTTTCAGAGGCTCAATCACTGTGCTTTTTCAACTTCAAGATTTCGTTAGTGATTTCAACTTTACATCAGTAAAGTAGCAATGAAATAACTATTTACGCCGAACGTAGATCGGTTCGTTTATTCTGTCGGTATTTTGTGGTGTTTTTAGACCTTCCTCTTATTTCCTCCATATTCCTCTTATTTTCTAATCTAATGAAACAACGTAACGCCAGGTCGCATTACAACTTTCAGGGACGAAAATCGTCGGGAATCTTTCGCGAGGGGGCTCTGCTAATTCACGCTCGGCAGCCCCTGTCACACGAGCAGACGTTAGTACAACTTCGCAACGAACCAACTGTTCCACCTCCGCTCGCCGTCGATCGGAAAACCATTTGTCAGCGGTAGGAAAATGTGGAATTGAGAACAACGAAACATCCCACTCCCCTGTCAACACGATTTGTATCTTACTCTGTCTCATCTTTAGAACACGCAATACCAGTTTCCGCGCTGTCCTCCCGTCTTCACCACCTGCCTCCCGTTCGATTCATTAGGTTTCTAATATCTTTCCAACCTATATATAGAAGATAGAATGTGTTGATGTACACGGTGTCACACTTAACAGGACATCCGGCTCTAGACTGATTCTACAACTAATTTGTGACAAAAAGTGCAAAACATTTTTGTAGAGGCCTCGTTTCCCAGTCATTCACGGTATAGGGTGATTCCCATTTTACGGGACAATCGCTGTCCTTCATTGCTGAAAAAATTTCTGTTCAACTTTTTCCAACAATTATTTTTGTAGATTTTATGTGGTAACAACCACAAGGCCATGTGGTAACAACAGTTTTTACAAAACTTTGACAACCCTTAAAGGGCACTTTAAATTAAGTGAGAGAGCTGGCTTAAGAATTGGGGCGTCGCCGGACCAACATGGATTTTTCCTGAAAATTTCAGATTTTTTGCTTCAGCCGTTTGGGAGAAATCGTGCGCGCGGTACGGTGGACGGACGGAAAATTTTTATTGCAGATTCGGATTCTAAACCATTTGAAACGTAAACCATAAAATTTTCAGGGGGGTTAGATTTTTTTATTTTTTATTACTGAATAATAAACCAAAAATCAACGGTGGTTCAGCATCGATTTTTTGTGAAAATCAAAATCGATTGCCAACGATGAATTCATCTTGTATTTTCTTATCATTTCAGGAATTTACAATACATATAACTTGTACACTCGAAGTAACCGATACAAGCTGCACGGAAATTGGAATAAGTATATTATGTTTCGGGATTTAGGGGTGTTTTCAAGTGCGAGGCTATTTGAGGAGTTGCATTTAGAGGAAAGTCGGACAAGGTCGTTATTTCGGTGGTAACGGACGTCACATTTCACAGCAGTGAGAGGAGGCGGGATTGGTATGGGGAGATGTGGAGGGGTCTTCGCGCTGAAGGTTCCGTCGGTTCAGACCCGAGTTTCGAGGTGAAAGTCCGTAACAGATCGGTTTTCACCCTCTCGAGGGAGGCGGCGGCGAAACGTCACCTCCGATGGAGGGGGGAGAGAAGATGAAGTGACTCCCTCCCCTCCTCTCCCTCAAATAAGGCGGATTTAACCAAACGACGAGGTAAACTCATCCCCCCCTCCGCATCCCTTCGTTTCCGCTGCTGACCTCAGCAGGTGTCCTCCTCACTCTCCGCTAACTCGGGGGAACCTCCGTCCGGATCCGACGCCCACAGCTCCTTCTCACTCGGACCCTTCCGGGAGCCTCCCAACATAGTGACAGCCAACCTCTGCCACTTCACCAAACCTCATCCCATAAACTCTCATTACACTATGGTTTACTCGAGGGGTGCTAAAATTTAAACTGCTGGCGATCTACCTCAATATTTTAGACTACTTACGATCGACTCTGAGAGGCTGCAAGTATGTGTGATGCAGGGTTGTCGTACATACACGATACACCCTACCTATCTAGGTTTTCCGCACAATTTACATTATTTTAGTCAAGGTTTGGGTTAGGTTTACTCAAGTTCTTCTCTACAATATCAATGAAAAAACTCCTAGTTATTCAAAATTGCGAGTTTATTCGTTATTAAAAAACAAAAGAGTTACATATGGTGGTACACTTAACTAAGTAGTGACTTTGGATGTTGAAGCGTGGCACTGCATGTCCTTAGCATACTTTTCATAAGATGGTGCGTAACCACTGAGTGCTAATCGCAAGCATGATGACATATGATCGTCAGTTAGTCGATTGCGATATTTTTATTCAATTATCTTCATTTCAGAAAATGCAGACTCGCACAAGTAAGTTGTCCTAAACATTGCCGTCAGTTGAAGGGCGATTTGTCTTAGATTCGGAGATGTGTATCTGATATAATCTACACCAACTCATTTTCAGCAGAACATGAGTTCATATTAAACTGACTTGCTACTTCAGTAGCTAATTCCTCAATGTTTTTACATGAAAAAGGATAACTCATAAATGATGCTATATTTACCAATTTACTGCGATCATAAAAACGCATTTCGAATTGTCCCAAAATATTTGATAATTCAGCCTCATACGTATCATAATTCAACTGAGGAATCCTTGCTTTCAAAGACGGAAAATGTTTCAGATCCTTTCTTTTCAGTTGATCTATCATTTTTGTAGTTTAGTTCCCTACTTATTGAAAAAATTTTTTTTTCTCGAGATTTACTCAAAAAGTACTCGAGATCGACCGTTTGAGCACCCCTGGGTTAGACGGCTAGAAAATGAACAGAAGGAGAAAACGATCAACAAAGAAACCAAAGTGGCAAAGAGGAAGTTGTGTGTATATTTCGGATGGAGCAGGGACAGCAAAACTGAAAGGGAAAAGTGATAAAGAAGAAAGCCACGAAAGAAACCAAATTAAAAGAGGAAGAGGGGAAAAAGAAAGCCACTACGAAGAAGACCAAGGAAGAATATGAGTCAGACTTAGGAAAAAAGGCCTATTAGGATTGACCCAGGGTGGTGTGGACTCTCTCTCTCTCTCTCTCTCTCTCTCTCTCTCTCTCTCTCTCTCTCTCTCTCTCTCTCTCTCTCTCTCTCTCTCTCTCTCTCTCTCTCTCTCTCTCTCTCTCTCTCTCTCTCTCTCTCTCTCTCTCTCTCTCTCTCTCTCTCTCTCTCTCTCTCTCTCTCCCTCCTGCAATAAACCTTAGAAATTTTGAATTAGATGCCTGAAGGGTTTTTGAATTAAGAATTTAATCTAATTTTTAAAAATATTTATAAATATTAATAAGTATGTCTATAAGTGTGAGTATACAAAAACCGAAAATAGGGTCCCTCTTATAAACGCATTACTCACCAATATATATTTACTTGCTTTACTAGTAAAGGTCATAAAGATAATCTTGGACCACTCACAGTTCATCAGGGCTCGGAGCTCCCACTCAACGGTGAATCAACCGACTCAAGTATTAAGCCGTTGAGAGGTTTTGGACGTTCTACCCCCAGCGTACTGCTGTACATTATGGAGCCGCCTCCATTATTCAGCCGAGTATGATGAAAACGCCGTATTAATATCCGAGCTACTTTTTCTCCTTCTCTGGTTGCCCCTTCTGGGAGTTTTTCTTCCGCTATTTCGGCGCCCACTCTACTCGCCCGCAATATCCGGCAAAACGAGAGTTAGGCGTTGGGGAATATCCCCGCGTTGGGATTCATAATCGGAAGAGCGACGCTAAGCAAATTAGGGTTGTCTTATCGAGTCTCTAAGCGCAGGGTTATTTTAGAGAAGTTCATTATGGTAAATTTCTTAAAATTACTCATATCTGGGACCTTTTCAAAAGGTCACCACTTATCTTGTTTAGAATCAATTCAAGAGCAGTCAGTCAAGCTTACAATGAACTTCTTGTCTCTATACGAACGAGTGAAAAACAAGGAAGGTGCTGAGCGCTTTTTACAAGAAAAAGGGATCCTCCTGCAAAGTGTCATGTGTTCTGGAGGGCATGAAATGAAACTATATTTAACGTCAAGAGACAATTATATTATCTCCAGAATAGGGTACCCGTAAACAAATACGATGCACGCCCCCTTGGAAACCCCAATTTTTCCCATAATCCAGAGTGACATCAGAAAGTCTGCTCGACCAACGTTTTCAATGGATTTTCATCAGGGCCTCTCTCAAATCTGGCCAAAATCTTAGAGCTCAGACTCGTGTTCAACAGCCTAAAAACACCCCAGAAAACAAATTTATTTATGATTTAACCATTCCTTATGGTTTTTTAGGCTTTTTGATTCGACTTGTGCCACTGCCGTATGCACCGGAAATTTTTCTGAAACAGGGGAAGAGATCCTCGCAGAATTTCCACGTTGAATCGCGTACGATCAACTGCTGGGGCCAGTGGGTGCTGAGGTGGAGCATTTTGAGCGATATTCTTCAGCGAAAAAATATTGCACAATGTTTTGAGCGATTTTGATAACAGTTAAAAGTTGATTTGAGCGATTGCGCTGCAAAAAATAACTGTTAAATTCGAACCCCAGTGGGAACAGTAAGGTGTTGTAGAGGTGGAATGGTTTATTATTGAACGACAATCCATAACCAGAACGTCAACCCAAAACAGCCGAAAAAAAGATACTTATAGAAAAAGAAGTAAAAAACAATGAAATGCTTTCCCGCTTTTCCAGCTCAATGGGTAGCCGGAAAATCCCCAACCTTTGATTCAAAAATGAAACGGCGCTAATATTGAAGAATCCAACTCTCCGGCTCAAAAAGAAATAATTCTGCTCCGAGCCTCCGCGTTTTCCAACGTTACTTCTTACCGGCGGATTTTCGTCTTCGCTCCTTTTTAAACGGGACAAACCGCCGGACGTTTTTCCCTTGAAGTGAAAAAAAAAAAAAAGAAATAAAATAAAAAATGAGAAAACCGAGGTATTTCCGAGGAGGGGCGGGGGAATTGAGCGGTCTGGGATGTTTTATTCATGAGCTGTAATGCGTTGGACCGTGCTGTCAACAAATAAGCCGTCTCTCTTTTTTTTCCTTCTTATATTTTGCCCTAAGGGGCGCGGGTGTGTTTCTGTTTCCCCTTTGCCCAGATTGATCCAGCGTCGTCAGCCTTTCTCTCCTATCGAACAGGGACCGTTCGGAGGTTTGTATAAATCCCGAAGAAAGGATATTACGGTTTTTACTTGTAATAGGAAGTATACTGGAATTTTTATCACGAGAATTCGGGTACTGATTTCACTCTCCTACGACTTGTCAGTTTTCAAAAGTTTCAAATAATTAGGCTCAGCCGCCAGGGAGGGACGCTATATTATTAAGGTTGAGGCTATAGACCGGTACAGTACCGACCTCTAAAAGGCTGTATGCAGGTACAGGGTGAACATAGAATGAAAACTATATATACCCCATTACCCTTATATCGACAGGCACTCTAATCGGTCCGTTCCTAACGTCTTGGGTAACTTTGAACTTGTATACATGGAGAAAACGAAACCTTACCTCGCACTATATTCACAGTTGGTAAAATTGTTTTGTTGATGGAGGAATGGTAAAGGTAAGGTATGATATGCTACTGTTCTCCCTAACACAGGCTGGTGCCCACACGGGGAAAAGTTTCTATTTCGAGTTCTATTATTTGTCCTTTGTACATTGTAAGAAATATATTCTATTTCATTTCATTTTCATTTTGGTTTATCATTCAATAATAAACCATTGTAATCGCCCTTAAAAAAAAAAAAAAAAAAAAATTAACCCTCTGAAAATTTCATGGTTTACGTTTCAAAGGTTGTAGAATCCAAATCTGCAATAAACATTTTTCCGTCCGTCCGCCGTACGCACGATTTCTCCCAAACGGCTGGAACAAAAAATCTGAAATTTTCAGGAAAAAAGGTCCGACAACGCCCCAATTTTTAGCTGAGGCGTACCCCCACTGGGGAACGCAACCACACGCCTGGGGCTTGTTTCGCTATTCCCGATTCAACCCTTTGTCTTCATATTTGTAATTATTATTGTTCGTATTCCGTATTTGTATGCCTCCTGAAATTCAATAATCGCTCTATCACCTGTGAAACACGCACACTGCGAATTCTTTCAGTGGGGTTTATTATTCAATTTTATTCATTTGAGTTGCGTTCATGATTTGAATTTCTACTAAGCTTTGGAGTATGCGTGTTTTGCAGATGATAGAGCGATTATTGAATTTCATGAGATATGCATGGAGCACGTAGATCTGTTCTCAACCAAAATACCTATTTGGATTGATCAGCTGATGATATCTGTGTGCCTCCTCTACATCAGTCTACCTTTGGCTACATCGTTTAAATTTGGATTTGGGGAAGTTTTAACGCAATACGAGTGCCAAAGGACTTGATAAATTATAGATGTTTTTATTGTGGGGGGGGGGTATTGAGGTTCAATAAAAAAACGCTGCAAATTCTTTCACTGGGGTTTATTATTCAATTGGTTTTGCGTTCATGATTTCAATTTCTACTAAGCTTTGGAGGGTGCGTGTTTCACAGGATAGAGCGATTATTGAATTTCAGGAGGCACACAAATATGATCACCTGATTAATTCAAATAGGTATTTTGGTTGAGAACAGATTTACGTGCTCTATGCATATCTCCTGAAATTCAATAATCGCTCTATCCTGTGAAACACGCACACTCCAAAGCTTATTCGAAATTCAAATCATGAACGCAAAGCCAATTGAATAATAAACCCCAGTGAAAGAATTCGCAGCGTTTTTTACTTTAATGGGCTCTAAATTATGGAATTTGGTTGAGAAATCGTAATTTCTACTTTCAGTTTGTTTATGGGAATTGGAGGTTTAAGTCACTGACCTATCAATTAGATGTAGTGTAAGGTAAATCAACGAAACTCGTTGCTTGCATCCCTTGTTCTTGTATTCTAGATGCCTTAAAGAGAGCTCCATTTATCTTCACCTTAATAAATTGATTAGAAAACAAACTAGCCACAATGGTCTTTCAGCTGACGGGTGTAAATCATCACCTATAAATTGATTTCTAGATATACCATGATACAGGATTAGTTAGTCTTGAATGTAACTCTTCAAACCCCGAAACTTTGCTACGTCCTTAGTACGTAAAACAAACTGATACTTGAATATCCAAATTGGTTCAATACACATTATTAGTTAAAACCAAGGAATGGAACAACTGAAATTTGATGAGATAGAATAAAACACATCCTGCGCGTCATTTGTCTGCTGAAATATGTCATACCTATATTATGAAAAAATAAATTAATTCAGCTGATTCTTTCGTCACAATTTCTATGCGACTTTTACTGTGTGGTAGATCGTTCAGATTCACACTTATGTAGGCGTTCTTTTAGCTGACAGCGTTCTCGCCGTTAGGGAAAGCGAACGGATGGATGCAAAGTAGTTTGAAGGCCTCCTTTGATTCATAGAAGAGACGTATATCAACAGCAAACTAAAAACAGTAGTGTTATCGTATCGTGTTAGTGTTCTCGTATCTCAAATTATCTGTGAATACCGGTGTTTCAAAGACTCCAGTAATAATTTTGATAGGTAGAACCAACCTACATGAAGTAATAAGGAACTTTTTGGATACTCGAGTCTTGAAACCTGTCATTTCGGATATTGGTGGAAACTGTTGTGATGGGTTCTATTCGCCTAAAACCTAGCAATATGAGTAAAGTGCTACAGCGTACAACCGGGTTGAAGGGAAATTGGACTTTACAAAAGTAATAGATGCTCTCGATATTGCTTAACGACGAAAAACAGCGCTAAAGTGGTCGTGGAAGAACTCGAAATCGAGAGACAGTCGACACCTTTGAATGGGACAAGCAGACCGTGTAGGCGGAAATCCAAGAACAAAGGGAACCGATCCGTCAATGGCCGCCTATTGGGAGTTGGGAAGTTTGCAGCTTACAGAGAAAACGAATCAAGTCTCGACTAACTCGTTCAGCTGGAGAAAATACCTTCCCTGCAGCTCTCCTCCGAGTTAATTCAGTTTCCCAACTCGGCAACTGACTCTGGCAATGATGTCGACATTCCTAAGTTAAGCATCTAGTTCATGTGGAACCCTCGAGTCTGCAGCCGTCTCAGCTGAGATAGTCGGCCACGGTGAACAAACGAATTTTAGCAATTTCGACTATTGCTGAATCGACATGCATTCCACCAACATTTCGAGAATAGTGGTACCGTAGAATACCCGCAATAGGGACTGGATCCCTGAATAAGGACGTTATTTGTAGAACGAGATTCAAGTAGCGACGGTTAGGATTCCATTTGGGTAAAATTATGCTTTCTGCGTGCAATCGCTCCATCAGTACGTTTTCTTAGAGATCCTCAAGGAAGGACAGGATGATGAAGCGTTTGCCGCCTTTTGTCGCCAGGTAACGCTCAACAGTTAATATCGTTGTTTTTGCTACCCTCAAAAACTTCTGCTAGAACTTGGGTATTTAGTAAGTTTCTGCATTTATTATTGGGTTACTAGGCATCACACGATACAAACACCGTTTTCAGGTTTAAAAAAGGTCGTTAGTATAACTTACAATGTCGATATTTGTCAGAAAAGTCATTTTTTCGTTGTTGTGAGCCTCAATAGGGACATTCAAATATTCACGATCTCATCATTTTCCATGTCACCAAATATTTTCCTAAAGCAACTAATTACCGAGCCAAAATGTACAATGAGCCTTCTATTACTGTCCATATCCGAACCCTGCGGCTGAATTGGTACGGTCATGTGAGGAGAATGCACAGCGATAGGCACGTGAAAAGAGTGTTTGACCTCAAAAATGAGGGTACACGACCAAGAGGGCGACCCAGGGCAAGGTGGAGGGACGAGGTAGAGAGGGATATGAGGCGCGCTAATATAAGATGGAGTGAGGACAGAGCAGTTTGGAAACAGGTCGGTTATTCAAGCCAAAGACCGATTGAGTCTGTAGTGCTAAAGAAAGAAGAAGAAGAAGAACTAATTACCTTCCATGTCATATTTTCTCGATTAATCATGCACTCTGACTCTGTAAGAGTTCGGCACCCAAAAGAGAAAATTGAGCGTGCACTGCAGCGGCTGGTCAGTGGCGAAATCAATTAGGCAGGCCAATTCTGAGTTCCTCAACTTTTTTTTCGTAAACATGTATCTCACATTACATTATAGGGTACTGTTCGAATTAATGGAAACAAGGCTGCAGAAACAACAACTTTTAGTGAAACTCGAATGTATTATTATTATAATGGTAAACATATGTTCAGTATGGGATATGGCCCTCCTTGTTATCAATAACCAATTGTACTCGTTTTAGCATAGAATCCACTTGGTATTTACAGTTTTCTTTAATTTTATCACTATGGAACCACAGCTTGAGCACTGATCGATTTCTCCTTAGTGTTGCAGTCCTGTTTTCCCAGTGATTGCTTCAGTATATCCCACAAGTTCTGTATTGGGTTCAAATCAGGGGAGTTCCCGAGCCAATCCAGCATCTTGATGTACCTAGTGATCAGCAATGAATTTCTTTGACGATTTAGAATTGTGGCTTGGAGCAAGATCAGGCATGAAAATGCCACCCTGGATTTTGGAAAGTTGGGGTCACACTCGGGATTGAAGGACTTCTTTATACCTCTCTGAGTTCATCATTCCTTCAACTGGACAGAGAGATAATGGACAAAGGAATGATAAACTCAGGTTGCAGGTTGCAGAACCTCATTAAGTTGGGTTGTCAAAAGCGCCAGCTCATGTCCGGATACTCGTTTAGGAGTGATTGACAAAAGCGCGAGGATTCAAAACCACCGGAGAGGTCGAAGTCCAAATACCTCGGAGTCATGAGTTGTCAGTCGTATCGGCCGTGAGTCGCTTCTCAATTGATAATGAAACGATGTTGTTGGGTGACTTTTTGGAATACCTATGCGAAACTTACGTTGAACCACGCAGCCGGTATCCCTCTCTTTTGTGGGCAAGTCCTCCCGACTCCTCAACCCAAAACAACTAATGGTGCTGGGAGTTTCCACCGGGATCTCAAAAACCACTTTCACGCACCCCACGCATCAGTACATTTAGTGGTGAACGTCTTGAAAGGTGTGCAAGCCGAAACTAACATAAAAATGCACAAAAATTCCAAAGGGAGAGGGTCAACAAAAGAGCAGCGTGAACCGGACGAGAAGGTTTTGGCGCTTTGGCTCCAGTACATTAATTGAGGAAGGTAGGCCTACTGAAGTAAGCCGTAGCAACTAACTGAAGCAATAACTGACCGAAATAGTGACGAATCGTGATGTGCCACGAAGAAAAATCGACGAAGCACCGATTCTGTGAATGATTAAGGTGTGTACTAACTGCTTTCTATTTCATCTCTAGTGAATTTTGCAATTTCTCCCTAGCCAACAGTTGGCGCTTCTGACAGCGGAGGTTCTCGGCTGATTTTGAGAGAGTTGGCGCTTTTGACCATACCTAGCCTTGGCTCGTTCTGGTGATTCTGGGGGGTCATTAGCGCTTTTGGGTGTTACCGGTCAAGATCATGTCAGGTTTTGATCGCTCGCTGGGCGACCTGACGGGAAGTGACTGAAAGAAGTATTGGTCTTGACGGTACACTACCACTCGGATCGGCCGATAAGTCCGGTTCCCAGAACGTTATCGTTGACACTTGGGCGGAGTATGTGGCTACCATCCTGTTATTATTGTTCCTACATTTATGTTATTGTTTCTACAATGTCTTATATTTTCCATTCGTTTACGCAAATTACCTCATTTATAGAAGGTTAGGTCTTCAAATTTTTGTTCCTCACCGTCAAAAAACCCCGGGGCCGACGTTTTGGGTCATTACGACCATAAATTGTGTCCTTTTAAATCGGACAGTTGCCCCACTGAGCGCCCGAGGGGACGAGAGGGAAATTAAACGTGGTTTTATGAGACGCTTTGATCAGATTTCAATTGTGAAAACGGCCGATTTAACATGTCAAGAGCAGGCGGGGTCCGTACGACCGGAATCGGGAGACCGTGTGATTTGATGAGAGCCAACGAAGCCTCGTGGTTAGCCGTGTCGTGATTTGAATAATGGGCAAAGGGAAAGTACGCAATCCTTGGAAACCGTGTTACATCCAAAAATACAGCGATAAAATGATCATCAGAATAAAAACAACAAACTCTGACCGATGTTAATTATATAAAATACTGTTGATCATTTCATTAATTTACTTAAGGGAAAAGTAGAATATTGCACAATTAGAAATGTTACGTGAGAAATAGTAAAAATGGATGGATTTATGATTATACAGAACAGTGGTTTACAATAAGAAATTAATCTGCTTCATTGAGTGATCGTTGAATATTGTTGTTGAATAATTGTGATGCAACCCAAAGAGTAACTCGATAAAAATCGATTTTAGACCATTCTAAACCATACCCGTCGAAAAATGATATGTGTTGTGACGATTCCCTCTAGGAGCGTTTTCTATGATGAATTTCAATCAAATGTTGATATCATTAAATGTACCTACCAATGAAAATAACAAATGAATGAACACAGCTGGATGGATACAGGAAGTTGAAAAAAAATGACAATCTTGATTTGACGTTGACATTGAAACAACGACTTGCTACAAATCAGAGTTTCCAACTGTATCAAATATAAATTAAAATATTTAACAAATATTTTCGTAGAGGCTTCGCTTCCGAATTAGGTATTCACGTGTCAAGATTTTTGTCGTGTTTTTGACTTTGTCATGAGAACAAGGAGCTCCAAGTTCCTCATTTTCCAAGGAATCTTAAATCTGAGGATACCGTAGGAAAGAGCATAAAATTACCTATCTTTCTGATGGCAAACCGAAAATTTTAGCTGAGCAAACGGAATTTTCCCCCCATGCTGTGCCTGAGTACATTCAAATTTGAGGATACCGTTGGAAAGCTGATCTCAACGGCCAACTTTTTAAGTAATCCAGGGGTGTCCACAGGAGGGGGGCCATGACGCAGACTGTGTCATTCAAATTCTTGGGGGTTCCAAAAAAATTTTGGGGGGGTAAAGTTAATTGAAACAGTGTTCAACGTGACGGCATTCAAAAATGTATTACATCACAAGCTTAGAACGTAAATAATAATGAATCTAGTAATTCATTTGAATATGGTTTGTTTTTCAACATGATGCTTGGGGGGGGGGGGGGGGGGGGGGGTCATCCCTGTGTAATTCAATATAATTGAATAGGCCTGGGGTCTATTCTCTTCAATCTGTTCATCAACGACCTCAAAAATGGGCACCATAGGTGGGCGTTCAGGAAACATTCAGGCGAATGATGAACTTCAGATATGGCCTTGACTCTTGTTCCCTTCAGAGGATTACGTCTTACCCTACAACAATTTGGCAGCCTATCTTAGTCTTCCAACTCTAACTTCAAGAAGAATACTGAGTGACGTTGCCTTCTTCTACAATGTGTTAACCAACAAGGTGGACTCCCCTAACTTTCTTTCATCACTCTCTTTCCGCACAACTCGTTGTGGAGACCTCTCCCCAGTTCCCCTCCTGCGTACAAACTGTTCAATTCCCCCACTTCCCGAATAGTGAGGTTGGCAAATATATACCTCCGGGATATTGATATCTTTAATGTCTCTCGGGCTAAATTAATTGAGGACGTAACGAACATTATCAGTGGAGAGTTATGTCATCATTGACCTATGAATGGCTGTACGGGCAAATACCTGCATCTATTTGTTATAATTTTGTAATTGAGCATTGTCCGAATGATGAGGTTGACAAATATATAACTCCGGGATACTGGTATCTTTAATGTCTCTAGGGATAAATTAATTGAGGACGTAACGAACATTATCAGTGGAGAGTTAGGTTATCATTGACCTGTGAATTCCTGTACATGTAAATACCTGCGTCTATTTGTTATAATTATGTAATTATGTATCAAATAAATAAATAATATACAGGTATTATCACTAATAACTAGTACATTCACCCTCTTCCACTATCCATAGGATTATGAATTTGGTAAAATTGGTACCTACGTAAATTAGGTGTGAGTAGGAAATATTCAAGCATCATGCAGGTTGATATCAGTTGATCAGTTGGACATATTTGTGTGCCTCCTCTACATCTGTCTACCTTTTGCTACATCGTTTAAATTTGGATTTGGGGAAGTTTTAACGCAATGCAAGTGCTAAAGGACTTGATAAATTATACATGTTTTTATTGTGGGGGGTATTGAGGTTCAATAAAAAAACGCTGCAAATCCTTTCACTGGCGTTTATTATTCAATTGGCTTGCGTTCATGATTTGAATTTCTACTAAGCCTTTGAGTCTGCGTTTTTCACAGGATAGGGCGATTATTGAATTTCAGGAGGCACACAAATGTGATCAACTGATCAATCCAAATAGGTATTTTGGTCGAGAACAGATTCACGTGCTCCATGTATATCTCCTGAAATTCAATAATCGCCCTATCCTGTGAAACACGCACACTCCAAAGGTTAGTAGAAATTCAAATCATGAACGCAAGCCAATTGAATAATAAACCCTAGTGAAAGAATTTGCAGCGTTTTTATTGAACCTCAATACCCCCCCCCCCCACAATAGAAACGATAAATTATAGATGTTTCTATTCCTTTAGCACTCGTATTGCGTTAAAACTTACCCAAATCCAAATTTAAACGATGTAGCCAAAGGTGGACAGATGTAGAGGGGGCACAAAAATATCATCAACTGATCAATCCAAATAGGTGTTTTGGTTGAGAACCGATTTACGTGGTCTATGCATATCTCCTGAGATTCAACAATCCCTCTATCACCTGTAAAACACGCACACTCCGAAGCTTAGTAAGATTCAAATCATGAACGCAAGCCAATTGAATAATAAACCCCAGTGAAAGAATACTTATTTACCCCAGTAATAATATTGAATAATAAACCCCAGTAATAATATTGAATAATATTTACCTATATATTATCAGAATGCTTCAACCCGTGTATCGGCTACTAACTACATTACAAGTATTCACGTCGGCTATCACTCTAGTATCCACATTCACTACAACTCGACGCTATCAGCCGGACATCACTAGGTTACAAACGAACAATAATAAACGAAAAAACGCAAATGTTGGCACCATAAATCGGGCCATACATCGGGAATGGTTTGACCTACGGACGAGGGGAAGGGCTCATTCGATTCCTCATGGTATGTTCTTCTACTAGGAAAATATTTAGGCCGATTCGACTAGTTTTGAGGTTTTC
Source organism: Creontiades dilutus (assembly GCA_031894815.1). Taxonomy (NCBI): domain Eukaryota; kingdom Metazoa; phylum Arthropoda; class Insecta; order Hemiptera; family Miridae; genus Creontiades; species Creontiades dilutus. The sequence goes on from JAVIWC010000614.1 coordinate 153,799, forward strand.
AGGGATTTTACAAAACTTTTACAAGAAGAAGAAGAAGAAGAAGAAAAAATGTTTATTGCAACACACGCATAATAACAAAATAGAATATATAAACATAATTTTGACATGGCATAACGCCGTCTGTCTAGTTGGCCACAGTGCAAATTAACTATATACATCTTAATGTGTATATATAATACACGCGTTACATTTTATACGCATTAAGTAAATTAACAGAAAGTGTTTCATTCTCAAATTCAGGATACCAAGGGTTAGAAGAAATTGCAACGGGGCACTATTCTATCTACATATTAAATCTTAGATTCCTTATAACTAGATGCAGCCTTCACATATTCTATTAGATACACCCCAATTTACGCGCCCAAATTGATCACTTGCGTCTCAGAAATAATTAAATTCCCTCAGCAGTTCCAACCTATACCTTTGTGTGCTTACAATATAGAGGTGTAGCCCCTGCCAATCCCCGCCATTCAGGACCTCGACGAGTTCCTCATCCGACAAATATGGCTTCTTCAGATACCTGACCCTAAACTCAGCCAACACTGGACATTTTGGCAGATAATGCCTCTTATCCTCAGGCACCTTTAAATTGCATAATGCACAGTCATATTGTCGGTCCGGCCTATTGGGGATCGTGTTCAAATTGAACAATTCACCCCTTGCTCTCAGAACATTCCCAATCATCCATCCATTCATCAAACTCGTGTATCCAGTGCTTTCGTGATCCAGACTAGCGTACAAACAGTGGTGCTCAGACTCCCTACATTGCTCTCTCACTCTCCTAACGAAAACATTACTCCACCCTTTCAATATCTCTGTGCTTATCCTCTTAAAGTCCTGTAACTCCCTAAACTCGGGATTCCTTTCGCCGGCGTAGGTTTGTGCTAGTTCCCTCCAGGCTGGGTACCACCCATCGTTCCTCTGGATGAGCTGTTTAGCCAGAAAAGTGTTCAGCCTATCATCCGACTGGATTAGGACCTTACCAATATAGCCCAAATGAAGCCTTAGGGTATGCTCATACACCTTTACCAGACCCAGTTCATTATATATTACATAATTTGGGGTGGTTTGGGGCAATCTAAAGACTCTTTTCGCAAAATATCTTAATAGTTTTTCCACCTCCTCATGTTCCCGGTATCCCCAAACCTGGGCTCCATAACAAATAACCGTTCTTGACACTGCCTGGAAAACCTGAAGCTTCCTATCAAATGGGATGTCATTCTTGGATAGCAGACGTGACCATACACTATTCACCGCCCATTTGCTTGCCACCAGTTTCTCCTTGAAATGCAAGCTGAGTGACATTGACGGGGTCACCAATACTCCTAGGTATTTATACTTATCTACCACCTCCAGCCTCTCACCTCCATAATACCACCTTTCATTTCTTGCCAACCTACCACCTCCCTCCCTACACACCATAACTTTGGACTTTTCAGTGTTTATTTTTAAATTCCATTCATCACTATACCTCCGCAGTTGATTTATCATCATCTGTAAACCCCCAATGCTATCCGCCACAAGCACCACATCGTCTGCATACATAAGCAGGTTAATTCTTCTACCTCCAATTAACACCCCACCTTCCAAATACTCCTGCATATCATTAAGGTAGATCGCAAACAAGGTAGGGCTCATCAGGCATCCCTGCCTCACCCCAGAGCCTATCATGATTTCTCGTGAGAGTCCCTGGGTCGACCAGACAGCCGCAGTCGTGTTCTGATAAAGGCTCAAGAATTGGGGCGTCGTCGGACCATGATGGATTTTTCCTGAAAATTTCAGATCTTTTGCTCCAGCCGTTTCGGAGATATCGTGCGTACGGCGTACGGACGGATATTTTTTTTTTTTTTTTTTTTTTTTTTGCAGATTCGGATTCTACACCCTTTGAAACGTAAACCATGAAATTTTCAGGGGGTTAGAATTTTTTTTTCCACAGCGATTACAATGGTTTATTATTGAATAATAAACCAATATTGGTAGAAGCCACTATTTGCCAAAAATTCGTTGTAGAACCCATCCATAGCCACAAGTGCCCATGAAGTGTACCTTTATAGATGGATTGTAACGGCTGAATGCAATTTCGCAATGCGAATGCAGTGGGGAAAAAAATTATTTTAATTTTTGTGGAAATAAGCTACTTTTCTTTTACAAACGCTGTTTTTCTTCAAGAGCGTCGTCACTCCTCCCAAACTCGTTAACTCTTTCGGTCAATTACTCGCATTAAAAATTTGACTGGAACACCCCGTAATCCCATTAGGTGGAGCGAGCGGCGGGGTTGAAACAATTGAATTATTTAAAAAACGGGGCGCGGACATGATAGGGTTGTTCGGGAAGTGTCGGTGAAAAAACTGTCTTTCCCTCTCGGACGAGTATCGGTGAAATTAACCGGGCGTGGTCCAGGCTTCCGTTTCCAGCCCTCCTATTTTTTCCTCGACCCACTCAAACCTCGTCTCCCGGGAACCACCTGTACATGCGTGGGGGGCGCTTTCCTTCTGTTTCCTCCTGGGAAAAAACTTCTCGCCGCGGTTAGTTATTCATCAGGCGTTTGTTCATCGCTTTCCGTCCTGCGTAATTTTCATTTCCGCCGGTCCCGCGAGGCTCGGAGGTGAATCAGAGTAGGAGTTGGGAGATAGAGCAGAGAACCGGCCGCATGGCATCGCTAGAATATTCAAGCAATCACGCGTATGACACAAAATCCGTTCAAGTCCCTCAACTGTGTGTCGCCTCTCTTCAAGTTCCTATGATATGAGTTTAAATACCATAACAATTGAGGAGGTGAGCGGCCAAATTCGCTCGTTCCACAAATTGAGTTCTTCTTTCAACATTGGACAAATCACTAACGCTATTCTAGAGAATGTTGTTCAATCCATAAATGCACTACTGTCTTACGTATTAACCTTGAAAAGGTTTTTGCGACGGGACCCCCCGCCGAAAAGCGACAGGAAAAAGTGAGACAAAAGTAGCGCGTATTTTCATAATGATTTTCACGTACAACCGATCGTTGCTAAGGAAATTTATTTTCGCCATTTTTCATCGCTCAAAAATTGTTCACATCCCACGCTGCCAATTTCTCCCTCCTTACATCCCGGAGAACCATTGCACATTTTATCCTCTCTTGAAAATTTATTGCTCAGGCACTTGGGTCGTTTTGCCACTGGCACCCTTCAATTGGGAATGTAGGAATTATCTTATCTTTATTGCTTTTTTATTGACAGAAAGTTATTATTGTTGTTGAGTTTTACAGTTATAAATCGTTAAAACTCGAGTTCAAATGGTTAAAACTCGAGTTCAAATCGTTTCGAAAATCGTTAAAACTCGAGTTTAATTCGTTAAAACTCGAGTTTAAATCGTTAAAGGGTGAACAACCCGTATTATTTATATGTATGAAAACTCGACCTACTGAATTTAATTCGTTAAAACTCGAGTTTAAATCGTTAAAGGTTTAAATGCGTTCCCAAAATGAGACTTTTCATATTCGTTAAAATTGAACCGTATTATTTAGCTGTATGAAAAATTGTTATAATTTAAAAAAAAATTTTTCTCGAAATTTTTTTTCCCTAAAAAAAGGCAATTCGAACTCGAAGGCAATTGTTAGCCGATTCTCGGACCTACTGAATATGCATCTAAAATTTGGTAAAAATCGGTAAAGCCGTTTCGGAGGGGTACGGTGACTAACATTGTAAGATGGAAATTTTATATATTAGTTGTTATATAATTGCGGACAAGTGACGCGTAGTGTTTCATCTTATCAAGTTGAATATTTGTGGGTCTCGTGGATTTCAATGGCAAGATAAAGCATTACTAGTCTTATTATTGCAGGTTATCAGGTATAACTTCAACACTGGCACGGCTAACTGCTCATATTTATAAAAGTCGACGTGCGGCAACAGAATAGTCGGACAAAATAACCGGGCGGAAGGTGGAAGCGCGCATCGCGCCAGTGAGTTCATTTCCAACAGGCTTCACGAAACAACCACCTCGGCCTCTTTCACGTCTGAATTCGCTTTTTAAATGATTCGATTGTTTCCGCGCCACCTCACGGTCTACTGCCAAATGGAATGACGTGGACGTGATCCCGAATCAGATGGTGTTTGTGCCGTTTCTTTTGAGTTTTTCGCTTTTGCGAATATTCAATGTGAACGTTTCTCTACAAGCCTCGAGCGCACTGTTGGCAGGATAGCCAATATTTATGAAACGGAAAACGGTAGATTGACGAAACACTAGGGACTTGAGGAGGCTTTGTCAAACATGATCTTGCATATTCTGCTCTCTAAACCAGTTGGTCTCCGATTCCCCGCACCAAGTCCTATTGTATTCCATCTATTTCATCTCTCGACCCTCCAAAGCTGCTGGGAATGAAAGTTACAAGAGTCGGATGAACAAACACCTGATGAATGTGTAACTGGGGAGAGAGAGAATTTCTCCCCCTATGAGAAGAGCTCATTAGAACACACTGACAGAGAGGTTCAAGTGACTACGGGCCATGCCATAACCATCCTGTAAAATTATACCTTATAGAGGGGATTTGGGGAAAGCTGAAATGGAATCTAACGGGATTGGAGATGACGGGGTCTCAACGTGAACTTTTCCCATAAAATGTTATTGGAAAATAGATTCTTCTCGGTGATACCATCTGGATATATTAACGCTCAAGTCGGCCCTTCAGGCAACTAACTTTTGAGGTCTCTCCTTGGTAGACCTATATCTCGATGTACTAAGCTCCATCAGAGCAAGAGAAAGGTGCAAATCGGTGCCCCTCTTTTGTTTTTGGATTAAAAGTACTTTCTTCAGGGAAAATCGACAATTTTTGCTCTTGTATCACAACTACAAGAATTTTACAAAATGTTAAAATCGACTTTTGGAATTCAAAATAATAGAAATAGTAATAGTAGCATTAACTAGCGAGCTTCAGTTCCCTCCGCGTACCTACAGCGCAAAACTTCCGATTTCGAAAGAGAAGTATTCACACCTGAATCATTTGAAGAATTTCTGTGAGCGAGAAGCTCAAAGGTATTAAGAAAAACTCCCGCGAAAGATATGATTGGGGTTACTGTTCTTCAAGTTTCCTTACGGATTAGGGGAGTGAGGGGTAATACCGTGCATCGGGTATTGCCAGAAACGTGGGAATGAGCGCCGATCCTAGAGAAATGTCCCGCCAACTAAGTTCTAGTCTCGTAATCTTCAGCGGACCCCTTGGTTTGGGCAACCATCCTGAATATTCTCGGATTCCCCAAATTGTTTTGGGGTCTCTGGAAAGATTCAGGATAGATTGGAAAACTTTCAGGCCACTTACCGGGGTCAGATCTTTAATAATATAGTACAGTGAGAGTTACGAAAAGGTATCTTATAAAATACAGTGAGAGAGAGATGAGAGAGAGAGAGAGAGCAAAAACCGTTTCAAGGTACATCACATTTTTTGCTTTCTTTTTTATTATTGCAGTGATTTGTTCATTTAATTTTTTGAATTTTTTATAAATATTCTCTTGTGCAAATCTTTGTTTTTTCGCCAAACAAACGAACTTTGAATCTTGAAATTGGATTTCCAGTAATCATGAAAAACGTCACACATTGTTGCAACTGATCAGGTAAAAATTATTCGTTCTGCCTTTTAAAGGTATTGTACCCTAGAAAAAGTAAGAGAGAAATAAATAAAATCCAGTGTGAACGAGCATTGAAAAGTGATATTTAGTCCAGTCATCTGGTGGTTTGGGCTTGCGAAAATTCCCAACTTTCCGCAACTTTGCTGGGTTGTTTCTACCTCCCCAGGGGTGCTACACCTTATTTTGCGGACAAATTAACCTCGTGCTAACTTCAGGGGGGCCGAAAAACCTCGATTTTTTTGGACTTTTTTCAGTCTTTCCGCTATAACGTGAAAACTACGCATCCTAGAGAGAAAACCATTCCATTATAAAATAAAGTAGACAAAATTGTCTACAAAATGACCTACTCACACCTAATTTTTGACCAAGCGATCACCGAGATATAGGGGCTCAAAGATTGGCAGATTTTCCCAAAATGGCCAAAATTTGCAGAAATCAGCCAGAAATGTAGAAAATTGAGGTTTTTCCAAAAGTCTCGACAAAAAAAGGTTGGGGGCGGGATATACGTAATTTGTACTCTCAAGTGACGATTAGTTAGTTTTGTCGGATGCATAAACCCGTTTGTTCGTGAACAGCGTCTACGGCATTTCTAAGCTGTCCGGCCAAAGTCAAGATCATCGAAGAGCCGAGAGACGGCTATTGTTTGTGTTCATTTACGATTGATTGCGATGAGTAGCATTCATCTTTTTGCTGACACTATGGACCCTTATCAAACCAGGCTTCCGTATCATCACCAACTCTTCCCTTTCGTCTCTTTCCTCGCTGTATTTCCTTCAGCGAGGTTTTCCCTATTGCATATTCCCATTCATCATGGTGCGCTCTAGCTATTGAACATAGCTGGTAGTAATAACCAAAACCTTAGTGACAAAAAACAATTAGGTAGTAGATAAAAAACAGAAAGTTTACTAGATAAAAAAGGACCAGTGACATAAACAATATTATCTACCAATATTTTTTCCTCATACTATCCGACGTGTTCGCTAGGGTGTGAGTTGTACACAGGAGGAGTGTGACTCCCTTGATGCCTCAGAAGCATCACCATTGGCAAAACCGTACACAAAAATCATGTCAACATACTCACTTGTGGTATAGATACTCAACTGAACCCAAATCATCGCAATCAATCGTAAATGAACACAAACAATAGCTGTCTCTCGGATCTTCGATTATCCTGACTTTTTCTGGACAGCTTGGAAATGCCGTAGACGCTGATCACAAACGAACGTTTTCAATCATTAAATTCATTTTCATTTTTCATTTTTAAATAATCTTGTTTAAACTCTAACTCTTTGTATGAACTCGATTTCAACATTGAAAGACCCAATGCTACGGCCAAATCAGATTGGGGTTGATAATACACGGCGCACAAAGCAACCCCTCCTTCAAGACCGACGGGTCGTGCGGGTCATTGCATATCCGTGCCCCTGATCAAGCCAATGCCTCCTCCGTAGCTTTCCCAATTTTCAAACATTAGGTCTTTTTTAATGATACAGGTTGTCCCAGGACTTATGCACAATCCGACTCCTACGTGTTCTACAACTCATTTCCAACTGCGATAAGACGCATTCATCTTCGAGACTTTTGGAAACACCTCAATTTTAACAGAAAGCACACGTTTTTTGCATTTAAACTCCATTTCCTTAACAAAAAATATTTTTTTAAACCAAAACGACTGCACCGTTGGGAAGCTGGCATTTTGGCGCTCGTTTTACCAGGCCTGCACAGATCTGCGTCAAGCATTCATGGGGTTTCTAGGCGAGATGAAAAAAAGGCGATTTCAAGATTTTGACAAAACTGCCATTTCGCGCAGCAATCGCACATCTTCAATGCAATTAAAAAAATGTTTTTGACATCTAATAGATAGAAAAATTAACGCTCTTTCCAACGGTGTCATAAAATTTGAGCTATCTCTAACATTGAGGGAGTTATGACAGTTTTAATGACATAAGATCGAAAACACGAAAAAAATCTTAAATCACGAATAGCTCGGAAACGAGGCCTCTGGCAAAAATTGCTACGAGACATTTTTCTTCGGAAATGAGTTGTAGAACACGTAGGAGTCGAATTGTGCATAACTCCTGGGACACCCAGTATATAAAAAACAGTCCTGTTAGTTACACTATTTATAACTCGAGAACGGCAGAACTGATTTGGCTGAAAATTGGTGGGGAGGCAGCTTAGAATCAGGAGAAGGACATAACATACTTTTACCACGTTATGCTGAAGATTCCTCTGAGCAATTACTGATTATCGAAAAATCGAAGGGGTTGATTTCATTTCCTCAGAATCTCTGTAATTTTGTCTCATCTAAAGACGAGCTCATCAACAAAGTATTCCCAAACATCATTACCTATTAACCAGGCGTAGAGCCTCACGATTTACGGCTCCGTAGTAAGCATGCTTCGAAGCATAAACAACCAAAACTGTACAACCGAACGTGTTTGGCGATAAGGAAATTGATTAATAATGTGATTTACCCGACGGTGCTCAAAGGAAAATTCGAAGGTGAGGAAGTTCTCGTTCCAAGGGTCCCGATGATCCCAACCGACATGACGTTTGAGTCAATTCCCAATTCCCAATCATTCATTCATTCGCCATGATCATAAACAAATCGCAAGGCCAATCTTTGATAGTTTGATCTAGAAAAACCATGTATTTCCCCTGGTCAATTATATGTGGCCTGCTCACGGTTCGGAAGTTATGAACAAAACTCAATCAGAGACAAGGGTGTGGCTATTATACTCTTAAAATATCCATCTTCTGCTCTGTCTTTTGAATATAAATGAGACGAAGGGCTGTTGCTCTTCATTCAACGCCATTTCCCTGTCAAGTCATACGTGCCACAACACTCAGCTTGGCTTTCATTGAACTCGCTCCGCTATTCTCGTTCCGAATAATTACGAAGCATTTCATTCGCATTCACCATTGGAGTTTGATATCTGATTATATCATTCACACTATTATGTCTAACTGTAATACAAGTAGAGCGGCAAAGATATAGGCTTGATTTGGGATTTCATGGGAACTAGAAACAAATGCGGGATTCTAGTGAGTACACGATATGAATGCCGCAGGACTGAACTTTCCTCAACCGCCCCCTTGATGCAACTCTTTACGCCCCCAATCATATTCAATGTGTGACAAATCCAAAAAGACGTTAACTGTGTCCAAACCTACTTCGATGCGAGAGTTAAATTATGCAATAAGGAAGAAAAAAATGTCAACTACTTCTTGGATTTGAACATGGACTCTTTCGTTCAAACACACAAACGATGTCCGTACTTAGCAGGGGCGTACTCAGAACAATAAATTGAACAAAAAACCTTTTTAAGAAAGATTTTATTTAAATGCCCTAAAAAGAAGGAAATAAATTTTTACTTACAAATTTTAACTGTCTACTTATAGCCTATGTACACAATTCATAAAATCATAAAAGCTTGTCGCGAGATTTAGGCTTGTGTAAATTAACTAGTTTTTAGGTACCTATTTCATTGATCAACTTATTCCGATAAGTTTATTATTTTTATTTCAGTTTAATTAGGTAAATGCTTACACACAGCTATCTAGTACCTACTTACGCACACGTCGCGACAAGCTTTTATGATTTTATGAATTGTGTATGTAGGCTATAAGTAGACAGTTAAAATTTGTAAGTAAAAATGTATTTCCTTCTTTTTAGGGCATTTAAATAGAAGCTTTCTTAAAAACGGTTTTTTGTTTAATTTATTTATTACTTTTTAGTAATTGCTAGCTAGGTTACAAATTTTAACTATCTACTTATGCCTATATTTATGGTCTCTACATCAAATTTCAGGGGGATTCCGAAAAGAGCTTATTCTTTTTGACATGCATTTTTCCTCAACTTTAACTTCTTCTCAACAAGCCCTTTCATTTGATACCCATATTGTAGAAATGCATTAAAATCACTATTCCGCCATCTTTAATGTTTCGCCATATTGGATTTAGAATGACGTCACGTTACTTTTTGATTCACTCTCAACAAGCCCTTTCATTTGACACCTAAATTGTAGAAATGCATTAAAAATAACCGTTCCGCCAGCTTAGATCGTCCGCCATATTGAATTTAGAATGACGTCACACAACTAATCGTGTATTGTCATCCAATCTAAACATGCATACAAAATTTCAGCTTAATCGGTTGGGAGTATCTGCTTCAAATCAGGTCGCAAGATTCCACCCGAACATCCTTACATACCTACATACATTGCATGTTAAATAAAAGCTTTAAAAAAAGTACCAGTCATCCAGCAAGATGTTAAGAGCGAATTCGTCAAAACTACCGTATCACATTTATGGTAAATTGAGTAGAGCATTTTTGTGTTCCTAAACATTTCAATTATCAATGTTATTGGAAAAAAAACATGCTGGATAAGACTTTTTCTTCATACGAAAATTTTAGATTTTTGCACCATTTTTACCCATTCTTGCAAATTTGAATGTCATTTTCATCATTAATGACCCAGTTCATCGTTGAGACATCTTTAAAAAATAATATCCTGCCATGAAAATTTAAATTTTACAAATTTTTGGTACAATTTTTGAAATTTGACCAATTTAATGTGTTCAAAAGCATCATATATCAATAATTAACGATGTTAAGGGATCGATATATCGTAAGTATCGATATTGGTGGATCGATATTGGTTTTGATGTCATGATCAATATTTGGGTACCGATATCCCATCCCTAAACTATAGCAATGGTATTAACGCATTGGAGAGGGGAGGGGTTAGATTTGAAGGAGGTCATTTGGAATGTGATTGCTTGGGATCACATGAGCGACCCAATGGAGTTGGTCGCTGGGACATGCGTGTACAATCCATAAGGACACACAATAGGCCGAACTCACCGTTGCAGGTATAGTATTTACAGTTGAGTAATTGTGATGACGGGAGAGAATATTATCGACCCTCTTCAGGGGCGGCCGGGTGGAGCGGAGAAACCTATCGGATTTCGAAGGGCTAAGTTGAGCTGTGAACGTGGACATCGCCTAGGGTTACACGGTATAGAGGCCGGTGCAGGAAGCTTATGTCCACGAACGTGACGGTAATTACCTGGCAGTCTCATCACAGGACGGTCTGATTGCGACTCCCCAACCCTCAACCCTCGAACGTTGCTAGGAATCGTGACGTCGGCACCTGACTATGTTACGTAAATGTCATCCTAACCGACCGCCATCTATTCATTACCAACGATAAACACATTTCCTCCTTCATAACATTTCATGCCTCGTTCATAAAATCCAATTAGGACATTGCTTTAAGAGGTTTCACATAATCATTGCATACTTATTGGTTTATTTTCCAATAAAAAACCATTGTAATCGCTCTTGAAAAAAAAAGTGTAACCCCCCCACCTGAAAATTTCATGGTTTACATTTCAAAGGATGTGGAATCCAAATCTACAATAAAAAATTTTCCGTCCGTCCCAAACGGCTGAAGCAAAAAAATCTGAAATTTTCAGCAAAAATCAATATTGGTCCGACAACGCCCCAATTCTTCATTCTCTCACTTAATTTAAAGTGGCCTTTAAGGGTTGTCAAAGTTTTGTAAAATCCCTAAAAACCTAAAAAAAAATCAAGGCGCCCTAAATTTGGACTTTTTTTTTAAGAACTTTCCATGAGGAATCGAATGATCCACTCCTCAGGTCCGTAGCTCAAACCATTCCCGATGTATGGCATGATCTTATGCTGCCAACATTTGCATCCACATTCACTACATCACTTTTTTTTTAATCGCAGTAACCTAGTGATGTATTGAATGTGGATACTGGAGTGAACTCCGAAAAGGGTTTATAGCCGATACACGGGTTGAAGCATTCTGATATGCATGAAACGCTGCAAATTCTTTCACTGGGATTCTATTATTCAATTTTATCCATTTGGCTTGCATTCATGATTTTAATTTATACTAAGCTTTGGAGTGTGCGTGTTTCATAGGTGATAGAGCGATTATTGAATTTCAGAAGATAGGCAGTGAATTTCAGGAGATATGAATGGAGCACGTAAATCTGTTCTCAACCAAAATACCTATTTGGATTGATCGGTTGATCATATTTGTGTGCCTCCTGAAATTCAATAATCGCCCTATCCTGTGAAATATGCACACTCCAAAGCTTAGTAGAAATTCAAATCATGAAAGCAAGCCAATTGAATAATGAACCCCAGTGATTTTACTCTGGGAATAGTCGGTAGGGCAGAAGACAAAATTCTTATGTTATTAGTGTCATTTCTGTGATTTATTTTTCTTTCTGTCAATAAATTGATATTTTATTCTATTCTAATGTTGATCCCTTGATTTTCGACCATAAGGTTTGCTCCACCCTGTGTGCAATGGGCCTCGTTCTTCATCAGCCCGAATCGCGAGCCCCCGCTGCAAGATCCCAGTACCTCCCTGGTGGGTTTTGTTTGAAGAAGTCCTTAACGAGCATTAATATTCGCCGACGGGGAGAAACAACGATATCTGTTAACCTCATCGATTCCCCTTTAGTCCCTCAACAACGTGGACATTACACGGGCCCGGTTAATGTCCTTCGTAAACACTGAGCTACCCCTAACCTTAGCGGCTATTATTGATCCATTTTCGTGGAAACATAAATTCAAAACAAATAGGTAACACCACCGCGAAATTTTGTGGCTAATTAAGCTATTTCGCTCTAAGAGAGCGTAAATTTGAATTGTAGCACGACCTTCAGAGGTTAATCGAGAGCTTCCCGACGTAGTCCAAAGCTTTGTTGCATCCTTGACCACGTTGAGGTTAGAAAGTCGATTTTTAAAGGAAAAACCACGTTCTCCCGCATTCAAACGAAATTGTCTTCACTAAATTCTACTGTACTTGCAATTTCGAGTACACTGTTGGAAAGTGGAGGTTCTGGCGCATATTTTAGGACTGAAGGCTAAGAGTAGAATTTTATTAGCCCTACAGAGTATGAAAAAAGTCGTCATTCTGAAGATTTGACAAAATTCACTTTGACAAAAATTGAAATAACTCGAAAACTGAGGCAGATTCAACTGGTCAACACCCCGTATTGATGGGCGGCCCAAGACCGAAATGTATTGATTTTGGTATCGGAATTTTGTTGGATCATCACGAGCCTCTGAGTCTTCAAATAGAGTAATTCAGACTGTTCGGTGCAGCAAGAGATCAGCTTCGAAATTCAAAGTGGCCTACAGTATAAAAGTACTTGCCGATCTTGGAGATTCTTGATCCGAAATCAATGTCAGTTGATGATTGATGATTAAGGAAAAGAGGAGTAGGCCCGCTGTCTCTGTAATGTCTTAAATTGCCACTTACTAAATAAACAACTCATAAGCAGTTTTGATTCCGTACCTGTCGTTATGTGGATTGTTATGTTTATAGTCATTCATTGTGAATACTTTAGAACAACCTCCAATTTTACAGTATCTACATTCAAACCCCACTAATTTTTATTCATTAAATAATGTCATTAAGACGATTAAACTTTATTTTATTTATTTATTTCAAATTTCGCGTTCTTCTCCGTTCACAAAGATATTATAGATCATTCTTTACAGGTTCCCTATATTATCTCAGACCAAAACTATACCTTGGCATTCATCGTGAAAGGACATAGCGATTATATCAGACGGTTTAATCGTCACAGCTTATGAGGTGGTCTGTATTATGTTCACACACGTTGTCAGTCAAAGTCATGTAAGCGTTCTGGAAAGGCAGGTGGGGGTGTTTGAAATGATTTATTGTAGGTAGATTCTAGGTCTAGTACTGAAAACCAATTCAAGTTTTTCCATTGAATCATCAATCCAGAAGTATAAAATACTAGTTTTCATCCAGTTTAAAGGAGTTTTCAAGCCTTCAACGATAAAAGGAGGGGGTTTCAGCATTTGAGGGTTTGAACATTTAGTGCTAGAATATAAACATAAAATAGCAGCTCTGGGGATCGCCACCATGTATGTTCCCCTCGAACCTAGGGATTTTTAGCGTCCAGGTGATCGATTATTTTATTTTCTCTAATCATTACTTTCAGATAACTACAATCAGCGTTTTTATGTTCTTGATTGTTGACAGTCATTCCACCAATCAACACAACAAAACAGTAACTTTGAGTGTTCGATGTGGTAATCTACGGACTGTTCGTACGTTAGCCTAGGGATTTTATTATCCGTAGACAAGTATACCACTGCGGCTTAAGACATAAGCCGCAGGCACCAATTCAAATATCCGATTCGCGTTAAGCTCCTGACGGTTAAAACGGGACTTCTTCCACTAAGCGATGTCGTTCAAAATAATAATTCAGTTTTAGCTTCCAATAAAAGAAAGATTAAAAAACCGATTGTATTCCCCATTGCGAAAAGAACGTTTTAAGTTCTGGTAACTCGAGTTGCTCGGACTGGGATCTACGTGACTAACCCCAGTCGCTGCAAAGGTCACAGGTGTTCCCTCTAGTATTCTGAAGTGCTTTGCAATCGATTGGACAACAGGGGAGACCCAGAAATATATTTATATTCGCAACAAGCTGGTTTCAAAGTCGCCTTTGCAGTGGGAGCGAGCAATTTTTAGTGCAAATGTCCACGTGAATTTCAACTATGTGTCTAAATTCTTTTCTCGCCTAATACCCGCAGTTCATATTTGCTTGGCCATTCGACAAATTCAATGCGGGTTACAATCTAATAATCGTCCATTTCCATTTATTTCCAATCAGGTCCCTTCATTAACGGAATCTGGCGCTCGGAATAACTCCAGAAGCGAACAAACGGATATTTTTACGAATGAACCCCTTGGAAATTGTAGAGGATTGCGTTGGTTGATTTGGGAGAACAAAATGGTAGTGTTGTTTGATAGTATAGGAAGTGAGGTGGTGGTTATATCAGAACGTGTATTTGGATTTATTACTGGTGTATTATTAAATAATAATGAGGAGTGTAGTTTCAAAACCGGCTCAATCCAAATTTGCAAAAAAAAACCGTTTTAATGTGATACAAAATTTTCAATTTAAACGCTGCATTCTTTCACTGGGGTTTATTATTCAATTGGCTTGTTCATGATTTGAATCTACTAAGATTTGAAGATGACGCGCGTTTCAGGAAACGCACAGTCCCAAGGATGAACACATTTAAAAAAAATACCGTCAATTCGCAACGTGTTCCCTGCAATGTTATCGACGAAAATCGAACTGGATTGTTTTGAAAATTTTTGGATTTTTTACGAATGTGGAAATTGGAATCATGGAAGCATACTATTTTGGTTATTTTTTAAATTTAATGTCGTTTCATAAAATCTCAATCCAAATTGAAAATTTTGAAAGACGTCATCTTCAAAAAATAGATCAAATCAACATTTTTGTTGTTATTTTTTAAATGTTCATAAATACCAAGTAATATGCTAAAACAATAAATTGTGTTGTTTAGTAGTTATAGTACACATTTTGTTTTGTTGAGTTATTTACATTTTAAAACCGTCAGATCTTTTTGCCGCTCCCTGTATTTTGGCTATTTTAATTTAATGTCGTTGTTAAAATGAGAGGTCCTCGGGGATTTATGTTAAGTTTCAATTCAAAACGCTGCAAATTCTTTCACTGGGGTTTATTATTCAATTGGCTTGCGTTCATGATTTGAATTTCTACTAAGCTTTGGAGTGTGCGCGTTTCACAGGATAGAGCGATTATTGAATTTCAGGAGGCACACAAATATGATCAAATGATCAATCCAAAAAGGTATTTTGGTTGAGAACACATTTACGTGCTCCATGCATATCTCCTGAAATTCAATAATCGCTCTATCACCTGTGAAACGCGCACACTCCAAAGTTTAGTAGAAATTCAAATCATCAACGCAAGCCAATTGAATAATAAACCCCAGTGATTATTGAATAATAAACCAAAAATCGTATATTTCAAGTCCCCGAGGAGGGGAGCAGGTTGCCCTGGGAGACGCTCCCCTTCGGTGGGGTCCTCTTCACTGGCGCGGTCGAGAGGGGGGGGGGGGGGGGGTGAATTCCACCCAGCGGTTGCCCTCGGAGACGGTCCTCATTGGTGGTGTCCCCTTCACAGGCCCGGTCGAGAGGGGGGGTGGCGGAGAATTCCACCCGCCCAACGTTACCACCCCCTGATATACCTACCTGCTCTGATATTTTCGTCTGGATATAGATTGATGATGATGATGATGATTGATGATTGATCGAAACTGACGCTGGCACATAGGTACGCCGCCTGCAGCGCCGCGCCTCTTAAGAGATAACTCTCCTGCAGCGCGGCGCAGCTGGCGCCTGTTTCGGTAGGTACATGAAGAAATCGCAAGCCGCAGACGCATCATGGATACCATACCTCGACGCCGTGTCTTAAATGAACAACGAACGCGATCGACGGGGGCGAGCGGGCGCCCATCGCGATCTATCAGTGCGATCAAACAATACAACTCTACTGATGTGTCAGACGTAACAACGCGGCATCACGCTTTGTTGCGGCAAAACGATCGTGCATCGTGTTCGATTTTTCTTCAGTCCAAGAATTTTCCTTAGCCGTTCAGCCTTCACATGTGATACAACCATCAACCTTCACGCGTTCGCACCAACCTGAGTCACACCGGCTCTCGCGCAGCTGTCTGTCGACCGCCCTTGATTTTTCAATGATTATCTTGCTGGTTTCTCTACTTCCCATTGAAGTAAATACAAAAGAACCAGAATACAATTTTAAAATCATATTTTTCATAAAAAATTCTTTATTGTTTAAAATAACAGCCGTTAATAGTCGTTAATGGCTAAAAATGAACTCTTGCTTCCGAAAACACGCAATTGGTTTCACAAGGCCTCTTGGAAAATGATTACTTTTGTTCAACTCTTTTCTTTGTTGAAAAACTCGATTATTTATTTCAATTGAACTAGATAAGAAGGTAAAGAATTGCTTACACATAGGTATTTAAACTTATGTATACTTACACAAGAGCGCGATGCATCAAAAAGGCCACTTGGACTATAATTCTTTCAAACTTTTTGTTGTAAAAATGTAATTTTTTCAATCTAACTAGATGGAAACTAGAAAAAAAAATTGCTAGTAGTTCCAAAATTACGAAATACTGAAAAATCACAAATGACAAGACACAAAAATAAAATAGTAGAAATTCAAATCATGAACGGAAGCCAATTGAATAATAAACCCCAGTGAAAGAATTTGCAGCGTTTTTTCCCCACAATACCCCCCAAAATAAAAACATCTATAATTTATCAAGTCCTTTAGCACTCGTATTGCGTTAAAACTTCCACAAATCCAAATTTAAACGATATAGCCAAAGGTAGACGGACGTACAGGAGGCACACAAATATCATCAACTGATCAATCCAAATAGGTGTTTTGGATGAGAACCGATTTACGTGGTCGATGCATATCTCCTGAAATTCAATGATCGCTCTATCACCTGTAACGCACGCACACTCCGAAGCTTAGTAAGATTCAAATCATGAACGCAAGCCAATTGAATAATAAACCCCAGTGAAAGAATACTTATTTACCCCAGTAATAATATTGAATAATAAACCCCAGTAATAATATTGAATAATATTTACCTATATATTATCAGCTTGCGATGCATCAAAATGCATATTCTTTCAGACTTTTTGTGAAAAATGCTTCAACCAAAAAATTTGTATCGGCTAAACTACACTACAAGTATCCAATAAAAACATCTATAATCATCACTCGTATTCGGCTATCACTCAGAGTCATCCAAACACGTGTGTTGTACTCAACAACTCGTGCTATCGGCCGGACAGCGTTTCACTAGGTTACAACTACACTACAAACAATTCTTTCAAATTATTCAATCGGCTTGCGTTCATGATTTGAATTTCTACTAAGCTTTGGAGTGTGCATGTTTCACAGGATAGGGCGATTATTGCATTTCAGGAGATATAAATGGAGCACGTGAATCTGTTCTCGACCAAAATACCTATTTGGATTGATCAGTTGATCATATTTGTGTGCCTCCTGAAATTCAATAATCGCCCTATCCTGTGAAACACGCACACTCCAAAGCTTAGTAAAAATTCAAATCATGAACGCAAGCCAATTTAATAATAAACCCCAGTGAAAGAATTTGCAGCGTTTTTTTATTGAACCTCAATAACCCCCCCCCCCCCCACAATAAAAACATCTATAATTTATCAAGTCCTTTAGCACTCGTATTGCGTTAAAACTTCCCCAAATCCAAATTTAAACGATGTAGCCAAAGGTAGACAGATGTTGAGGGGGCACACAAATATCATCAACTGATCAATCCAAATAGGAGTTTTGGATGAGAACCGATTTACGTGGTCTATGCATATCTCCTGAAATTCAATAATCGCTCGTATCACCTGTAAAACACGCACACTCCGAAGCTTAGTAAGATTCAAATCATGAACGCAAGCCAATTGAATAATAAACCTCAGTGAAAGAATACTTATTTACCCCAGTAATAATATTGAATAATAAACCCCAGTAATAATATTGAATAATATTTACCTATATATTATCAGAATGCTTCAACCCGTGTATCGGCTACTAACTACACTACAAGTATTCACATCGGCTATCACTCCAGTATCCACATTCACTACAACTCGACGCTATCGGCCGGACAACACTAGGTTACAAACAAACAATAATAAACGAAAAAACGCAAATGTTGGCACAAATGTTGGGGCCATACATCGGGAATGGTTTGACCTACGGACGGGATTGGGGCGTCGTCGGACCAAGATGGATTTTTCCTGAAAATTTCAGATTTTTTGCTCCAGCCGTTTGGGAGAAATCGTGCGTACGGCGTACGGCGGACGGACGGAAAAATTTTTATTGCAGATTCGGATTCTACACCCTTTGAAACGAAAAACCATGAAATATTCAGGGGGGTTAGAATTTTTTTTCCAGAGCGATTACAATGGTTTATTATTTAATAATAAACCAAAAGTCCTAATGCTTCATCCTAACACACTAAATTACGCATTGAATGACGTAGAAGGGTTACCTATAACAGTAAAACATTTGAAGCTTTTTCTCGGTCGGTTACAAAGCTTTGTCCATTCAATGTCACGAACGTATAGAAATGTTACGAGGGAATTTTCGTTTGTTGAGAGTCCCCCTCTCACTATACCGAGACGTTTACTTCCCGGCCGATTCTTCGATTTGTCTCGCACTTCGGGAGGTTTTTCCGAAGCCGCGGACGAGGGCGTTGTCACTTTTATCCCCCCGACACGAAGAAAAAGGCTCGAAGCTGCGAAAATCATCTGAGCGAAAAGGCTCACGGAGGTCCCGAAGGTAGCGGAGCGTGCGACGGACTTTGGCGCGGACCTCCGATGTGAAGAGAACGGTGAGGTCGTACCAAAGGTGGCGGCCGCTATCATCATTTCACACGGCTGTCCCACCCTATTCACGCGGCTCCTTTCATACAGCCTCTGTCCCTATCAGTTTTCACGCATTCACAGGAGATATCGTTTACCCTCAGTATATCACGCATCTCCCTTCCTGCTAAGACACCAATTCGCAATCTTCAACATCCATTGTTCCAGTAACAACCAGAAATGTTTACAATTTTTCTTCCCCGGTCAAACATTCCCACTCCCATTCGCCTCTTAGATTCTGAAAACTATTGCTTCGGTCTATATGTGTGCTTCATTCATTTCACACGACTGTGCCCATCTATTCACACAGCCCAATTGTCATAGCGACAGTTTCCATCAGTTTTGACGCATTCAAAGGGGATATCGCTTACGAGCAGTATAGTCCAGTCGATACATGAGGGTCAACTTTATAAAATCCCTTGTTAGTCCCGATTTTCTTAATTACAGTTTATTATCAGTGTATCACGCATTTCCATTCCTGCCAAGACACCAATTCGCAATATTCAACGTACATCGTTCAAGAAACAACCAGAAATGTTGTGAACAAATGATTTCGTAGCAATGTTTCCAATTTTTCCTCCCCGATCAAACATTTCACTCACATTTCGCCTCGTAGATTCTGAAAACTATTGCTTCGGTCTATATGTGTGCTTCATTCATTTCACACGGCTGTGTCTATCTATTCACACAGCCCGATTGTCATAGCGACGGTTTCTATCAGTTTTGACGCATTCAAAGGGAATATCGTTTACCAGCAGTATAGTCTAGTCAATATAGGAAGGTCTATCCTACAGAAATCCTAGTTAGTCCCGATTTTCTCAATTACCGTTTATTATCAATATATCACACATCTCCCTTCCTGCTAAGACGCCCGGTCGCTGTCTTCAACATACATTTTTCAAGAAACAACCAGAAATATAGTCGTAATGAACAATTGATTCCGTTCCAACATTTACAACTTTTCTTTCGCGATCAAACATTTACTTTCGCATTTTGACTTTTATACCACTCTGAAATAGAGATGTGTAAACCCAGGTCACCTGAGGGAGTAGACTCCCTGCAGGTCACTCAGTCCAAAGACAAGGTCAGTGGAAGAAGTTCGCCAGTTCACTCCGTGAACGAATGGGACCTGCAGTTCACTACGTGGATGAATGCAACCTCCAGGTTGCTCCAAAGTTCACCAGTTCACTCCATGGTGAATGCGACCTGCAGTTTGCTCCGCAATTTACTTTGTGAATGAATGGGACCTCTATTATCTTCGTGTACAGTCAGGGTTCGGAAGATGACAGACATCTACTGTATTCCTTACATGAGTACCTCTGAGTAAAACAATGATAGGTACCAAAACGAGGTCGTTTTCTGAGTCCTCATGAATAAATTTTATTTGAATAGTAGAATCTGCTGTAAAGGAACGGCGACCTGCAGGTCTCAAACTTCACTTGCCACGAAAAGTTAGCTACCATCTGAGTTGTTCGAATGTCTATGTGCCGCGGGTTCTATCAGTTTTGACGCAATCAAAAGGGATATTGCTTACCAGCAGTGTAGTCCAGTCGATAAAGGAGGGTCTATCTTAGGGTCATTTTGACCCGCACATAGCCACTAAACGGTTAACTTACGGTTCTAGTTTCAGAAAACAGCTCCCGACAGCGAATGGACAGCTTTTTTTTTTTTAATTCTCGGATTTTACCAGTTCAACAACAGAATTTGAGGAGAGGGGTTGGGTGTTTTGTCTTACTCCTTTAAAAAGGTTCATTATTGAAAATAATTAAATAAAAATCTCCATGCCATTTACTATTTACTCTGTCATCCAGGGCATCTCCAACATCGTCAATGAATATTACGAACTTGAGTGGGAGCCGGTTCGGTAAATATTTGTGGTATATACCACACTTCTCGCAATATTCGAGGTGAAGCCCCCGGAAGAAAAGCTGGAAAATGAGAACTTAGGCCCTCAAAGCGGAAGTCTTTCCCTCGGCGAAATGGGCAGCAAAGCTCAACATGATATCCCTAATTAACCTTGTTTTTTATAAGGTAAGCTCATCCTTCCATGAAAAACCCTTCCAAATCCCTCTAAGGAATATTGGATTTTTCTCTTTTATAATAAGGAACCGGCCCTCACCCACGTGTTTTTGTGGAAGACGCCTCTCTCCCCCAAAGTACCCGCCGCTACCCTCTGCCCACCCAAACCTTTTTACTCAAGCCGTAAGCTTCGTATAATTAGGTGCGGTTCAACTTCACCGTCTGAAGTTTCCATCCGGTTTGTTTTTGATAAGTTCTCCCCCTTCCCGTAAACTGTTGTATTCTGCCGGCGTTTTACCCTACTTCGATAAGAGTTGGTTCGAGGCGGTGGTTGGGGGGTTTGCCAGTCAGTTTCGGGATTTTCCGTGAAGAAATAAGGTATTTACGTTTATAAACGGTAAAGATACAAATTGGTCGGATTCGGTGGAGTTAGGGAAAATCCCCCGAGGAATAAATTCTCACTTCCACGGGATAAGTCGACATTCGCGTCGGAAATATGAATACACTCATAAGCTCCGTCGGAACTGCTACAGAACAAAAGGATTGAATGTATTGCATCACCATCGTTAGGGGAATCAATCTCCCGTCATTCGAGGTTGTTTAAGGTTGTTCCTGGGAAAGATGGTGTAGGTGAGTCATTTCTTCAACGAAGAAATCACCGTTTTGACATGAGACAATGCCTCCGGTGTTGGGTGAAATTTAAAGTGTGAGGGGAATCGAATGAACGCGTTTCTAAAACTCTCCGAATGATTAAAACCAAAGAAAGATGGAGGGAAGGGGGTTTTCATAAATGAAAAAGGATGTGATCTGAAATGCAAACTTTCTATTCTTTTCTAAAAAACAAAAACCAAAATAAATAAAAAATATTTCCAACTTCAGAACACACCCTTTTTTATTCTTGAATTACGTAGGTAGTCGAATTTTATAAGAGCCATTTCGTCTATTCTCGTTTATTCTCGTCTATCATCGCTGATTCTCGACCCCTTCCAGCGATTCGTCTCCCACCATTATCTGCCGTCGTCGTATCTACGGAGTCGACGCGTCGTCGCTACCCATCATTAACATAGCCCCAAAAAAAGAAGAAAAAAAAAATCAAGATATGTAAAGTAGAGTAGGTTATCCCTATGTATTTTACGATGCTGAATTCGAATCCAAGGTCCAAAAAATCCCCTGACGCCCAAAATTTTGAGCTATGGCCAAAAAATCCACCCTTAAATTGATTTCAGAACCTTCTTTTTGAATCATGAGATTAGGATGAACTACGACATCTTTTCGAGTGAATTTCTAATTTTTTTTTTTTTTTTTTTTAACTTCAAACAAGGAGAGTACAAGGGGAAACTACCTCCCCCTCAATCGCCCCCCGCCGCCCCCTCCTTGGGGTTGAAATTTGAGATCAAACGACAAGTCGAGTGGGGTATGGATTTCTGTTTTTGGGGTCCCTGAGATCGAATTGGAACTTCCAAGAGCCTGTAGGCACCCCTTAACCCCTCAATCACCCCCTCCTAGGGGTTGAAATTTGAGTTCTCACGCCAAGTGGAGTGGGGTGTGGATTTCTATGTTTTTGGGGTTCCTGAGATCCAATTTGAACTTCCATGAGTCCGTAGACACCCCTTCTTCCCTTAATCTTCCCAGGAGTTGAAATTTGATTTTTCGCGCCAAGTCGAATAAGGTAAGGAAGGCTCCCAGGTTCACTAAAATTGAATATGATTTTTGGAAAAGCTTTCAAACTTAGTTGGGCTCTCCTCCACTTTTAATTCTTTCGGATTTTATTATCTTTTCTTGTGATATCTGTGATGATATTGTGCCATTTTTCTGTGGTTCACCAGACTTTGTCTGGCCAGACCGTTGTATTGCGGTGGTTTACCAAATAAGATAGCCATCCATCTCGCTGTTTCCCGTGTTTTATATGCAATTTCAGAACAGAATTCCAGCACGGATTCGACTGAATTATCAAATATCAAAGACTTGAGGTCAGTCCGTTCCATCAACTAGGTACCAACGAGTTTCCGTTACTTAAACTAATTAAAATGCGCTATAAAAATAAAAGACTAATAACTAAATTGAAAAACATAAGTTCCCAAATTCTAAAAATAACTTAATCTAGGTTTCCGATGCAAACATTTTTAAAACTATAAAAACATACTTACCTGGAGCTGTAATTTTCCTCTAAATTTATTATTAACAATTTATAAGTTATCAGGAGGAACACAAACATGATCAACTGATAGGTATTTTGATTGAGAACCGATTTACGTGCTCTATGCATATCTCCTGAAATTCAATAATCGCTCTATCACCTGTGAAACACGCACACTCCAAAGCTTAGTAGAAATTCAAATTATGAAAGCAAGCAAAATGAATGAAATTGAATAATAAACCCAAGTGAAAGAATTTGCAGCGCTTTTTATATGGAACCTGATCTCTATAAAACGCAATTGCTAACTGATGAAAAGTCATATGAACCATGTGTAATTCTTGCACTGTTTAAACTCTACATTCTAAATGTATGCAAATCATTGCCTTCCTTGCCACGAGTCGTTCCTAATAAAACCAGCTGATTTCAAGCAATACGTTTCCGCATGATTTGCGACGGATGTGCCGTTACGTAACTCGAGATTTTTAAATTGCTAATGCAATCTGAAACATTTCAGGTTCGCTCCGCTTTCCGTTTTTACGGGCGGATCCCTCCGTATAACTCAGACGAATTGAATTGACGGAAATTGGGAGGCGGACGGAGAGGTTGGATGGGAAGAGGGGGATCGAGGCTTCACACTCTATATATTCGATTCCATATGAAGTCTGTAAGAAGAACGCAAAAGCCACGTTTTGAGCTGTGTTGCTTTAATATTAACGCAATCCGCTACTGTTCACAAAACATTATTGCGCAAAAGTTCTAACCTTTTCTGGGGTATCTGGCGCAATCAGTAAGTGAAGCAATAAACATGCAAATATTTGTTTCTTAGCTCAGGACTTCACGAAGGATCTAGACCCGGAATGGAAGAGGTTATAACCGATTTATTTTGAAATAATAAAGAATGCGTTGCTTCTATCACATTTATCACTAACTTTAGCTTCTGAGTGAACAGTTTTCCACAACCACACCAAGGAGCTTTGTTAGTTTCTGCTTTTAGGACTCAGAATCAAGACTTCGTAAGTAAGGAGACGCCTTTTAGAATTGAGTCAGGGGAGAGTGATACGACCCGAACATGAAAATGAAAACTCAATAACATTGATAAAATCCATGTTAGACCATTTCAAGACCGAATCCGTCAAAAGATAGATACATTTATGTCTTTTTCTGTAGACCTGGTGGGCTAAGTTAAGAGAATATGACTGGAACGAGCTGTGGGAGGTAGTGTCAGAAAAAAAAGTGTGGTGCTGGAAAAGTGCCACGGAGTTACTCGAGTTGGTCATCTCGTCAAGAGTGCTCCGTGGTGTCACCACCCGCGTCATCCAGGAGCTCTTACCTAAATTGATTGTCATTCTTTAGTGGCATCTGGACCATAATGCGTGTGCTGACGACTCCCATATCCCATTTTTCTATGAAAAGTTTGGTAAAAGCGGAAGGGTTTTCTCAAAAGTTTTTGATATTTTGATTTTTCAATATTTCAGCGATTTGATTTTAGAATTGAACCGGTGACCTCACGACTATAAATCCAGAATCGTATCCACCACTCGGCCGAAGAATTGTATGTACACCATAAAAGTAGTACGAAGGGGGTAGATTGATGGAAACTATACTGACCCCACAACTTCGTTTTTTCTGTTCTTCTTGATTTCAACTAGAATCAAAACGTTTCTACATACTCCCCCGTTTCATACCCCCCCCCCCTTCATTTGGCATTAACAAGCAGCCATAGCTATAAAGCTTTTATTAAAAAATAACAACTTTATAAAATTTAGTCAACAATACAATAAATTGTTATTCAATATGTTTTTTTTTTTAAATGTTGGTATTGAGTTTTTTAATGAAAGTGCATAATTCTTTGTACACGGATAACAGTTTGCAATGAATAATTTGTTCAAAATGACCCCCAACCCAGATGAAGATTGTTCCAGATGAAGACCATCTGAAGTCAGCATGTGGTGTCTTGCCAGCCAGTTCCTTGGACAATCCATGAAGATGTGCTTCAAAGTTTCCTCTTCTCCGCCGCAAACGTCACAACTCAAATTATACCTGACCCCAATGCGATGCAGGTACGCCCAATCCGTGACTGGACCGTAAACTATTGATCCCCCAAATCTCCGGAATGCTAAACTCGAACTGCGAGAACCATGGTTTTACAGAGTTTTTTTGTTCGGGGGTTCATAAGACGATATTGGACTCCCACTCTTGCATCATCATATTTCTGTTGCCAATTTACTTTCAACTGTCTGTAAGCACATACATACATATCAGTAAATGGCAGCCCCACTTCCAAGTTGAGACCGTTCCGCTGGGCTGAGTTAAACAAAGAGTCTGTAAACTCGTTACCTGTCACTCCAACATGCGCCCTAGTCCACAGGAATTGCACTTGTTGGTCCCGAACTTTCACTCGGTACACTGCCTTCAATATCTCGATGAGAACGTGATTTACATTTGCACTCATTTGAAAGTTTGAAAGTTTAATTAGTGCGCTTCGACAGTCAGTCGAACCACCAACTCCTCATCTCTTACTCCAGCATAGCTAAGAGCCTCTCGAATCGCCACTGCCTCGCATGTGAAAATCTTGAATGCTCCACTAGATCCAGTCTGAGGGTCTTAAACGAGCAACCACATCCATCGCGAGCTCTTGACCCATCTGTGTAGATGACATATCCCCCCGGAAATCTTGAGCACAACTGTTCATAGAAGGCAGCCGAGACACCCTGAGGTCCGCCAATCCGATCCAAATCAATGTCGCATACTGGATACGGTCTTGAAACAGGACGAAATCGCAGCGAAATACGGATGGGGAACTACTGGTATGAATCACATGACTGTATTCGGCGGCCGCGGCAAAACTAGAAGCCAGTGGAGGCGAGGCACGTTTCAGCCGGATTTTGCAGATCAAGTCATGTTCATTAATCCTGTGTATTTTTCCAAGTAAATCTGCAGTTTTTGCACGTATTCGTAGCAAGAACCGATCAGATAGCAACTTTCGTCTCAAATACAGTGGAGGCTCATTACGTTCTTGAAGCATGATCACAATAGGGGTTGATTGGACGTAGCCGACTGATATTCTAAGACATTTCATTTCATTGCAGATCGATGATTGTAAGTTTCAAAGCCAATCATCCCTGAAATAGTTCCAACCATGTTGTTCTTCAAATGAACTGAATTTAGTGGACAGTTTCGAGTTCTCATTCGATTTTGGTTCTACGAATTAACATGTACTCATTATAAACGTGGAATTTATACAGGGTGTCACACACTTAGTGTGAAAAAAAATTGGGTGAAACTACATGGAAAATGGAGTAAATCGCCGCCAACCGCGATATTTTTTCTCAACCCGTTGCTGAAATATGCTATTTTTAGGAGTTTTTTCAAAAAATCGCGTTTTTCGCCATTAAAACGCTTTTTTCTCGGCAATTTCCCAACATTTTTGCACATTTGACCACATTTTCGGAATCTGCGTTAAATTTCCTATAAGATGAAGTTACTTTGATTTCCAAAACGCATCTTCCAAACACCGAAATTTTCAATCAAAGATGAACATGTTTCGCAAATTGTGGAACGCTTGGCGTGACCAAAAAATAATTTTTTTCGTTGTCAAATTTGATAAAAACTTCTCCCACATCTAAGCTTTCCAACGGCGTCTCATCCATTTAATTCTGATTGGAATTGACGGAGAAATTAAAGTTCGAATGCCAGAAAACGTGTAGTTCGTTTTAACGTTAAGTTGGTAGGTGACGTACGATATGGGCCACAGAAACTGATTTTTCTCGATTTCAATTAATGTTTTCCGGCATTCAACCACAGGTTCGAATTGGGCGTTAAATTTCCTGTAAGAAGAGGTTCATTTTGTTTCCAAAATTTTTTTTTACACATTTAAAAAATTAAAAATTGAGAATTGTGATAAATGTGTAAAAAAAATTTGGAAACAAAATGCTTCACAACACTTTGCGAAAAATGTTCATCTTTGATTGAAAATTTCGGTGTTTGGAAGATGCGTTTTGGAAATCAAAGTAACTTCATCTTATAGGAAATTTAACGCAGATTCCG
Organism: Creontiades dilutus; assembly: GCA_031894815.1. Classification (NCBI taxonomy): domain Eukaryota; kingdom Metazoa; phylum Arthropoda; class Insecta; order Hemiptera; family Miridae; genus Creontiades; species Creontiades dilutus. The sequence goes on from JAVIWC010000614.1 coordinate 180,969, forward strand.
AAAATGTGGTAAAATGTGCAAAAATGTTGGGAAATTGCCGAGAAAAAAGCGTTTTAATGGCGAAAAACGCGATTTTTTGAAAAAACTCTTAAAAATAGCATATCAGCAACGGGTTGAGAAAAAAATCGCGGTTGGCGGCGATTTACTCCATTTTCCATGTAGTTTCACCCAATTAATTTTTTTTTTTTATAAACGTGGAATTTATATAACTGAATGTAATAATTGATATTAGTGAATGCTCATTGCATTTCCTTCCTCATGATCTTGTACGGGGAAAATAAAATGACCAAGGGAATTCTCCTTTCTCCGTAGGGCTCACCCACGTTATTCTTCGAAAAATTTTCACAGTTCCTCCGCCGTTCCTGAATATAAGCAATTCAAATGCGAAAAACTCACTAATAAGTTTACGTCTCTTCCCACTCGCTTTTCATCTGGGAAAATCTTCCCTCGGAGTCACCTTTCTTTTCCCATTCATTACCCAACTTCCTTTCAAAACTCCCCTCGCAAAATTTTCATAATCGCGGAAAAATAATATAAATGAGGAGCTCTATATCAAGCTTCCTTTCACCTTTTGGCAGATAGAGTCGGTACATCTTCGAGTTACTCGCGAGGTAACCAAATGAGCACTTGTGCGAATCTATTTGCTTCAATATTTTGAATTTCGTACCGACCGTGATTTCCAACGATATGAATAACCTATTAACTTAACACATTTAATCGGATCGAAAATCTGTTTGACAAAGTGAATTGGGTTTTTGTGTTTAATCAGCAATCTGGGGTTATTGTTAGTCACCAAAACGCCGTAATTACGTAATTAGAGTGCAATTAGTTACCGTCCCGGATTGGGACGGCTGGAGATTGAAATGTGATTATTTTGAACTCTTCTTTCATTTTGTTAATATGGCTATTCCAGTTAAGTTTGGAGTCGAGAGTCATATCCAAGTATTTAACCCCCAGCGCCCAATGCCACTACTTTGATGACGTTTAAATCCATCTCATAATGGTTTGGTTCTATGGTTGGCCTTACCTCCTTCAAGTATCAATAAACACAGAAAAAGAAGAAGTTGATGTTAAAACCCCAGAATCAAGTTATAACATCCCAAAGTTTGTCTGTCCACAATCTTCCGTTTGTTTGTGAAGTTGTCATTGTTTTTGGATCATCATGCCCAAAAAACTGTATGTATTCCAACTTCTCCCACATTTTTGTGTTGCTAGATAGTTGTGTAAACGAGATCTATCGAAATATTCGAAAAAACTATATGTGGTATTCGAATAATGTGGCTGAATGTTCCAGTGTCACCTGTAGATGGCCTACACGTAACTTGGAAGTTCTTCTGGCCTGAGGCCGCAGCGTTGGCGTTTTACATTCCTGTTTTTCGTATCAGAGTTATGTTTTCAATGTTCATAAGAGAATAATTTTATTTTTAGAGTGTTGGCATTCCAAATCAGATGTGCATGTACCTGTTTGAGGAATTCATTGTTTATCTCCCAAATGAACAACCTGATTCACTGTATTATCATACAGTTCATAATTTGGCATATTTATGATCTGCCACCGTCTAATAAATTATGTGGACAAATCTATGTTTATGCAATCTATAGCTACATTACATGTGTTTATGTGTAGGTCTATTGTGTCTTTGTTAAGTGTTTAGGTGGAGGTTTGAGTGTCGTCATCACAGCTGATGCTATAGTATAACAGGTACATGGGTAGAATGGACAGGTTTGACCAAAACGTTGGGTCATTGATACCCACTGTTTATTTTTGGGCTTCAGAATGCATGGCTGCTGTAAAAGAAAACGACACAACAAAATAAGGCCATCACCTACGTGAATAGTTCAGAACTACCTCTTCAATTACGGCACCAAACCTGAAAAGACTCTTTCCGTCATTTCAGCCCCTAAAACTTCGATGAACCAGAAGAGAATAGTGATGCTATGGACTCAACGCATATAAGAGAGTCATGCCAACAAAGAAGGTGCAAGCAATCCCATAAACAAAACTCGTTTCATGTGCAAAAAATGTGGAGTAGGTTTGCACATCCATTGCTGGTTTGACTTCCATCGTCAATGAACAAGGAATGAACTTTTGAAAACCATGACATTTTATACACTATACCTAAGTACCATTTTCTGAATGCTTATACATTCTTTCACGTTCATATTCATGCAAGTATTCAGATTTCACAATACACCTATGAATAAAACGTTTGCTTCCTTACTTGCCCTAGTGCCCAATGTCACCCACAGGTGACGGTATCATAACATGGTGGAGGGAGGGGTGGGGAAGGTGAAAACACGTTACATGATCTATTTAGGTCCTAAGTGGATGGAAAAATATTAAAAACTTGAAATTCCAGAGATGGGTCATCTTTGGGCGCTGGGGGGTTAACTGCTTTTACGGTATTACATTTGAATTGATCTCAACGTTCAAAGGTGTAACTTTTCGGTTCGTGACCGATAAAGCACATTTGATAAGGATGAAGAAAAAGATATGGCATAACGAATCCTTCTTTCTAATCTCTTTTATTGTATGGCCCCTACACATCTGCGCAAGGTTGCATATGAATATACCTCATTTGTTTAATGTAGAACGTAAGAGGTCTGGAAAAGATTGGTTTCGAGGAATCGCGAAGAGGAACCCTTCGCTGTACGTCAGGAAACTCGAGGCTACAATGTAGCGGCTACATCTCTGAACAGAATATTTGCTTTCAACAAAGAGGAATAGGAATGTTTTTTGATAACCTGAAGCCAGTTACATCCATATCAGGGGCGGCTGCTGTCGGTAGAGCAGGAGCACCTTCGACCCCTAGCCTAAATGAAAAAAGATACCAGGCAATAATAATATTATATTACTGTAATAATATTATATTATTATTACAATAGTGTAATATTATCATACTGTTTCAGAACTTTTCCCCATGAACCCTCATTGAAGAGCAGATGAGTTTCAAATCCACGCGAAAAACAAAGCCTCAGGATGGGTGAGACGATAGTGGAGTTGTGAGTCTGGTGAGGGGGAGTTAGAGGCACAAGTCAGCCGTGATCCAAATGGGCGGAGCTTGGATGTAGAATTCCGTGTATAGCATTAGCAAACTGAATTAAACTTTTCGCAAACTAAATTAAACTTTTTGCAATAGGAATTAAACCTTTCACAATTACAATTAAACCTTCCGCATCTCCTTCGAGTTGTGTTCCTAATAACAGGAGGTGAGTCAGTATCCCTACTAATTCAACCATCCCCCTCTCGTGAAAACGTTGACTTTCACGAAGAAAAAGGGAGATTTTGCGGTGGAAAGCCGAAAAAGCTGTTTAAAAGGGTGGTTTAGTGTCCTATCAAATCGTTTTAAAGCTTCCTTGACCGAACTATTTGAATCGCAGTCGCTCATCCACAAAAAACAACGCTAACACGAAAAAATCTTAAATCGCGAATAACTCAGAAACGAGACCTCTTAAAAAAAATTGCTAGGAAGCACTTTTGGTCGGAAATACGTTGTAAAACCGAAGAAGAACGGTGGGACACGACTTTCGTTACGTCCTGCAGAATAACACGTGGTTTATCGTGGCTCAGGAAACGTGTATTGGAAATTTTCATAGCCGTTTCTGTTTCGTAAGAATTGTAGGACAGAAATAATACAGGTTTTTCTACTAATATTTGCAGAGTTTTTGCAAGCGTAACTCTTCATTTTGGTGCTCCTATGCATAATTTTCCATTTTTACCATTACTAGGTACCTGCGGCGAGACAAAAAATTAAACCCAGAATAATTCAAAGGAATTTTCTTAAATTCACCTCATGAGAGGTGACTTGAAAGGGAAAACAGAACAATGCGACTCGGTCGTTGGTCTGTGGAAAAAGTCAACGTTATTATTTTTGTCAGGACCAACCGGTATAATTTCATGCTGTCAAGCGAGTCACATGGAACCTCCCTGTCTGTAAACTGAGAGATCAGAGCGGCAAAAGCTCGTGTTTAGCGAACGTACTCGGGATGAAAACTTAAAAATTCATCGAAATATGTAAATCCCACCTCTTGTCCCCCCCGAAGGCAGAGCGTCCAGTTAAAACAATCCCGCTTTTTTTTCCCACTTTTAGAGACAGAGTTCCGCGATATGAGAAGCTTTACATAATTTTCACGAGGGTTCGCGGAAAGTGGTTCGAATATGGGGAGGCTGCGTGGCTGTTTCCAAACACCGCGGGCGCACACCGACTCCCCCGAAAACGATCTCCCCCACCAAACGGTTTTCAACGGAATGACGGCGATTACGGGAGAGGGTACGTATTCGTTGAACAAATTTACATAACTAGCAGATAACCCGGGCGGATTGAATTATAGGGCTGCCATGGACAGTTTCGACATTTACCTCACATTTTAATTATTCTCGATTTAATTTCGTGGATCAGTAATATTATATGAAAGTATTTACCTTCCGGGCAGTAGCGTAACTGTTTTTTTCGCCTCCCCCCAAGTTATTTGTGGATCATTGGATCGCCGATAGAATGTAATGATACAGTTTCGTAATTACAATATAGTATATGCGCAATTATCATTTATCATCATCACATTTTAGTTTTTGATCATAATGTTACATAATATGATCTTTATTGTCATCATGAACAGTGCAAATAAAATACATATTCAGAGATGATAAAAATAAATAAATGAATTGTTTCTTGTGTGTTTATATATATAATACTTAGTTGGTACTTAAAATATAAATCAATAAGTGAGATAAGTTCTCGTGAATGTGATGACCGTGCTGGATAGTAAAAACTGTGTCCCAGCACGGAGTTGATCAGACCCGAAATTTTAAAATTATTGTTTTATCGATTTTTCTTTTTTTTCAAGTGAATATATCGTTACTAGGTACTCGATTTTGGAAATAATTAAGAAAGTAAATTTAAAAAAAAAACTATCTTGTAAATTGATTTGATTCTATCTTCTATTTATCATTCTTCTGTTTATTATTCTAATTATTTGGAAACATGTTTTCTTTTGGTTTTTAATTTAGCATGAAGTATTCAATTTTGTTTTCAGATATGAGTTTATCAATTTCTTTTCTAAATAAGTTTTCGTTATTAATATTAAGTATTTCAGTAATTTTTTCGTATTTTTTATTAATTAGTTGCATTCCTCGATATTTAGTAGTCATTTGAGCGTATTTATTTATAACTTTAGGCAGCTTGAGTCTATATTGTTTATTATTTCTTTTCCTAACGTCTATGAAGAAAGTGCTTTTTTCTTTTTTGATAAATTTGATCATATTTTTAACGTACAGATGATGAATGGTGTCTATTTGAATGTCTTTGAATAGCTGATCTGTTGGGTATCGCTTAGGTTTATTAAACATTACTTTTAGAGTCATTTTTTGAATTTTAAATATCTTTTCAATTAGGTATTTGAACCCTCCGCCCCAAATCACAATTGAATATTGCATTACAGATTGAAATAATGATTGATAAATGTTTCGTAATAAGTCTCTAGATAGGAACTTAATACTAAAGAGGACGTAGGCACATTTCCTAAGTTTTTCACATAATTCATTTACATGGAGGTCCCACCTCATTCTGCTGTCTATAGTCACCCCGAGATACACTAGATGATCCACCCTCTTGATCGTTGGACATTTGCAATGATCGTTGTGGCAGGTATGTATTGTCAACGTCTCTCCGGTCGGGATTATGTTGGCTGGTTTTCTAGAGATGTTAATGAAATGAGATTTCGAAGCATTAATGGTCAGCGTGTTCGAGATCATCCATTGTCCTATTGTGCGTAGGTCCATCTCTGCCATCTCATGAGCCTCCTGCCATGTATCTCCAGTATTAACTATGGCTATATCATCCGCGAACATGTAGATGTTCCCCATGTAAGGCAGCGATGCAAGACTGTTCATGTAAATAAGGAACAGTATTGGCCCAATCGAGGTACCTTGGGAACAGCCATAATCCTCAATAAAGGCCCTGTCACTTTTTGTGCTTCCTACATAAACGGCCTGTTCTCTATTTCTTAGATACGATTCGAGCAGCTGGAGTGCAATTCCCCTTATGCCCGACTTTTCTAATTTTTCAGCCAATTTTCTCTTCGAAACTGAGTCAAACGCTTTGGCGACATCGAGGCACGTTAAAACCACCTTTTTCCCGCCATCAAGCCTCTGATAGATTTCTTCAGTTATTCTAAATAGAGCGTTTTGGGTGCAATCACATACTACACGAATATTGTGGAACTTCAACGTTCAACATTTCATTTCTTCCTGGTTCGTTACCGAAGTTTTATCGAGTTCATTCAAGGAGCAAAATAAGGACGATTGTGAGAAAAACGATAAATGCCTTTGATCTCTTAGACGCCAAACGATCGTCGACCGGAGTATCGACTCGCGTGAGTCTCTTCGGGGTTGAATGAGATGTCACATTGAAGAATCCAAGGGAAGCGGCTCCCAGTTCCTGACTCAATAGAACAACCTGTTACTGACGCCGCCACCTGTTACGCCGGAAACACTTCGAGCCTCCGCTGAAAAATTAGCATTTGCCCCCCCGAAGGGCGGCATGAATTCCACGCTACTTGTTTTATCCCACTAGACACGTCACACTCTCCCGCTGCGAGTTAGTACTTCCTCGATATACAAGCGATATAGTCCAGGCAGCGTGTGTCAAAAAAGGCCTTTCAGCGGTAAGTTTTGGTGTGATTTTGATTTTTGGTTCTAAGAGGTACTTTGGGGTGCTGAACACGAATCCAAGGTTTGCCAACAAAAATTTTGACCAGAAATTGTTTTTTTGTGCAAAAAAAGTGAACAAAAAAAATCGACTTTTTCCCGGTTTTTTGCAAATTACCCAAAAACTGTGCGTTTTCCGTTAAAATTTGTCTAATAGTAAATTAAAGAGGAATAAATTTCCCATATTTTACGTATTTGAAGTTTGTTTGTACGATCAGCCGTTCAGCAGTTAGAGTGCCGCGGAAATTGGGTTCAAAAACCGAAAACTCCCAAAATCGAGAATTTGGGTGGGAAACCACTGTTTTACGCTATATATATATATATTTTTTTTTTTTTCGTAAAAAATTATATACTTATACCTATATTATTATATACTTTGATGATTGACAATCGTACTGGATCAGGGGAAAGAAAAATTATGACGATCTTGAGTCCTTATCCCTTCGTCCTGAGTCCGATTCCGAGTCTTGTCCCTGTCGTGATCCTAGTCCTGTATTATTCTTCAGTCTTATTCGTGCTGTTTTATGCTATAATTGATTATGTATTATGCCAAAAAACGGATTGAGGACTAAATTTAATGTAAATACATATTACATGTATGTACTTATTTCGTACATGTACATTCGCACGTAATGAGATCTTTGGAATGTTGAATACAAACATTCACCACATATTCTTAGTAATTTGTATTACAGTTCATTTAGAGTAAGTATTGAAAGAAAGTAAAGATATAAGTAAGGTATTCAAGTAGGTATCTGAAGTTATTGAAGTGAACGGCGTTATTTATATCTGGATAATATAAAAAAGGACATGGGATCAGTGAGGGATTCCTGTTACTGTAGTTCGGCATAATCGTAGTAGGTTTCTCTGCTAACCAGTAAGTAATGTTGCACCTCATTCCTTCAGTGTATCGTGGTCATGAGATTTTCATCAGTTGACAGCGGTTTTCATCCTCTTTGAAGGCCCTGCTTCGGGGTCATCTTCATCAGCAAAAATGAAGAGCCGTATACATAAAATTAATTGGCGTGGACTAAGCTCTTTCTGCAGTGAATTTCATAATGTTGTTGAAGTAAGTTATTAATTTCTTAGAGGTACATATTTCCTACCTCAGATTCGTGTTCAGCACCTTAAAATACCCCTTAGAACCAAAAATCAAAACTTCACCAAAACTTGCCGCTGAAAAACAAGCTGCCTGGGCTAATATTGGTAAGTGACGCCCAGTCAACGAATGGGAGCGAGCTGGCGACCAACGCGATCCGTTAGCCTGATCAAATAATACAATTCTATAGAAGTGTCTTCCGCGTTTGTCGCTGCAAAAGCTCGTGTCACACGGTTTGATTTTCAAATCGCGATAAAATGTCTTTCCACTTTGTAGGTTAACCTGCTTTTGTAGAGATTATATGAGACGTGTAGTTTCGAAACCGGCTCAATAGAAATTCGAAAATTTTCCAGGAAACACAAAAAACGTTTTCCCGTGAAGTATACTATTTTAGCCGTTTTAATTTAATGTCGTTGTTCAGATGAGAGGTCCGTGGGGTTTTTAGGTCGTTTAATTTTTTAAAAAAATCATCATACTTTTCAAATTCTAAATTCAAGTTTGGATTGAGCCGGTTTTGTTGCAATTCGACCTATTTTGAAGAGATTTGTTCCCTTAATGCTGCATTATTCTGTAAAATGTGACTGTTTGTGTGTCTTCCACTCTATTTTCATCAAAATTCATTGGGGAAGAACCTTGGGTTGAAAGGAATCCAACAGCGTAACACATACGAACACTCAAAATAATTTGTATTAAATAAAAGAAAAATAGCTAAGGGAAATTTTGCTCGAAGTACAGTGAAAACACTATAATTGATCAGTTATCGAGCGGGATGATAATGTTTAAATTACTGAAAATGGCTACAAAAAATAGGGGTTGGTGATAAAAAAAGTAAAACATTTAGGTGTGTATGTATTTTTTAATGCCACATTATTTAAAAAATAAAAAAAAATGTCCAAAAATTAAAAAAAAAATGTTAAGGGTGAACAACCCTTATCACTTAGGGGTATGAAAAATAGATGTTAGCCGATTCTCAGACCTACTGAATACCTACGCATATAAAATTTGGTGAAAATCGGTAAAGCCGTTTCGGAGGAATACGGTGATTAAGGTGTGATTAGGGTGTGACACGGAACTTGTATTACCGTATAAAATAAAACATCGGTATATTAGATGATGTGTGATGATCGGTATGATTTCTGATGTTTTGGCTCCAATAACATCAGTTTGGTTTAGTCTTCACTCACAGAAAAAATGCCACCTAGTTTGCTTGCTACCTAACGTGAAGAAAAAGAAATATTAAAATTTCTTTCAACTGCTATAGTATTAGCGAATTTCCGAAGGAGAAGACTATTGTTCTCGGCCCCAAATATTTAAAATGAAAATTTCCAATAAATGTTCGCATTAAAATCAAAAACATTCCTCAATGCAAAGTGGTTAGACTCTAAGTTGTACAAAATAAGAACATTTTCCACCATTATTTCAGAGAGGCGCAGGAATTGGTAAAACAAAACAAATTTCATTTTCCACGCCACATAATTGATCAAATAATTAATAACTATAATTAATAGTAATAACTTGGCTATTGTAGCTTGAAGGCATAGTATGAGGTTTCGTTACGTACGAATGGTGGAGTGTTTAGCACAGACCTTTGGACGGTTCGACTCTGCTGTACTTCAAGTCACCGGGATCGGAATCGCAGTGTTTACCGTTTCATTTTTAATGTAGAGGTTGCCAACTATATTACTCAGTAAGGATGTAGGGTTTTCATTCACAAAATTTGTTTTTCCAATCCGAATAATATGAATTACCATAATATGAATGATTAATAATATGAATCCAGGAATGGCTTCTCAGCTTCTCAACACGGATTTCATTGAAACTAAATTTTGAAAAGTTTTACTGCAAAGGTTCAAAAATACGTTAATAGCAAGTAACAAATTTTGTTTCGTGAATATGGGGTTATGAATAGTAGAAATACTACTCATTCTAACTTTATTCATCATGGAAGTTACGTACATCATGATTTTATGAATCTAACTTCGTTGGAAAGTTAAAATCTCTTTTTCTTTAGATACCCCCGGGTGGATGACAGAAATTACAGGGGAACGACCATTTAAAGATATTTCACGTGATATTTCACAGCGATGTTATGCCACCTGTTACGTCATCAGACCAACCCGACGAGATTGCCGGCCCTGTACCGTCTCCTCAAAGCACTAAGACAAAATCACATCTGTCCTTCGCCTAAACAAGACGAAAGGATCCGTTGGATAGCTGCCGGTAAAAGACGGGGGAAGGATCCTGTTAGGGCTCGTAATGCTTCAACCCCCCTCGCGCCTCTCCCAGCCCGAACAGGAAGGTTCCTATTTCACCGGGGAGTATTTTCGTTGACGAAAATCTCTTTTGGGCGATGGAAAATGAAGAGTGAATGGAACGGGCGAACGAGGGAGGTGAGCGGAGTGATAGAATTTCGCGTTCATTCGGAAGCCCTTGCCGCTCAATCCATCTTCCTCCCTTTATCCTTCCTATGTCGTATACGATTCTTCGGGCGGATTCCAAAGTCGCAAATACATTTCCACTTATTTTCTCGACGTACCGAAGACAGAAATGAAAGTTATGCGACCACCTACTCTCGAAAAACAATAGTTCAACGGAGTCTACCAGTCGGGATTTTAAATAGCTCGGGAATATAAAAAAACAACACTTACCCAATACGCGAACAGGTAAAGATGCCAACTTTTCGACGGAAGATGTTTGGAACGAAATGACGAAAACTTTGTAAGGTTTCATTTGGACTCGGGCGGTGCTTTTGGTTTTGAGTGTGGCCGCTAGATGGAACCCAGTTAGTTTTTGAGTTCTCTCGTCTCTCGGCGGTTTTGTATATTAGGGATTTTCCAACCGCTTGCTCCGAGCTACACTAGCGGAAGAGCGCAGGCGCACTAATGAGGGAGCAGGATGAGGCGTTTTCCAACCACCGCCAGTGTAACTTCGGGGCAACTTGCACTGAATTCCAACCGGCCAGGGAACTTGCTCGGGACTCCCCCAGGGTACTCCAGCCTGAGGTCGGAGTAACTTGCTCTGAGCAGGAAACCTAGGGTAACCTCTTCAAAAGTCTAACCTTCCTCATTACATTTTTGTTGTTGGTGCGGTTTGTTCGTACTTATATTTCAGTGTGATGGAGTTCTTGGAATTCATTGGTGATGTTCCATCCTCATCCTCGAGCGAAAGTTCTTCGTCAGACTCAGAGGTCCTAGATATTTCAGCCGAGGAGCTAATTATTTTATATTATTATAGCAGGAAAAAAGGAAACCGGAAAATACAGTATTAATACTGTAATTACTAATTAGTAATACTCCCGAGATAAAAATGTGAAAAAAAAACCATGCGAGATGAGGAAGGTTTCACGTTCGAGGGTTATCCTCCCGTAAAGTTGCTCTGGGACTTTCATTTCATTTTCCAGCCCAGTGTAATTCCGTGTGTACACCGCAGTTGTCCCGAGCAGCAAGTGCCCTACACTGCCATGCCCCGAACCTGCTCGTAGCAGGTCGGTTGGAAAATCCCTATTATGTTTTAGGAATAAACTATTAGTAGGTATTTTCAATATTTGAATCTTATTTGGACGCCAACCCCTTCAGATTTTCAGAAGTGGGATGTCAAATAAGCAGTGTGTTGATATTTATGTGATCAGTGACGTGTTATGGAAGTGTATTACCATGTTGACCTCCGTCTGTGTAGTTGGTGTCCGACATTGTTGATATTCGTTACGGATTCTTGTCATCAATCTTGCCGTTCTCTACATTCTACTTAGTCATGCCTGACAATAATGATTCAATTAGGTTAACCCTCGAAAACATGGAGAAGCTCAAATTGGCGGAGTTGAAAACGGAACTCGGGAAACGCAAGCTCAGTCAGAAGGGCAAGGAGTCAATTTTGATTGAAAGACTCAGAGCTGCCTTGATTTATGAACAATCCCTGATTGGTACAGAGGAGGAATCGGAAGCAGAAGATCAGGAAAGTGATGATTCGGAAAGTGTAAGTGATGGTAAGAACGAGGGCATTCGGCCACAAGGGCGTTTGTTTACTTTGACTTTCAAAGACGTCGAGGGACTAGTGACCCCGTTTAGTGCCAAAGGTAATTATTCTGTAGAAAAATGTATTTCTTCCATCGAAGACTTAGCTAAAGACATGGGATGGAGTGATTTGCATTGCGTAATTTTTGCCCAAAAAATCGCTCACTGGTTTAGCTAAATTATTTATACAAGGAGAACCTTACTTAACTACATGGAAACTTTAAAAAAATGCACTCATTGCCGAGTTCGGCAAGAAATATTCCATGAAGGAACTTCATGATTCCCATACCAATCGCAAAATGCAGAAAAGCGAAACAGTACATGGATATTATTTATCGATGAAAGAAATAGCAAGTCGTGGAATTATTGATGAACCATCTTTGATCCAACATATCATTAACGGGATTTCTGATAGTGACGCTAATAAGGCTATATTATACGATTCAGATTCTCTGAAGACTTTTCGTTCGAAACTAGATATTTATGAGCGTATGAAGAAAGATACTCTACTCTACTCTCTACTATTTTCGGATTCTGAAAATGAGCCGTCCCCAAAAAGTCAGAGTGCCAAAGAAGAAAAAAGATGTTTCAACTGTGGGTTGAAAAATCATGTTGTCGCAGATTGCAATCGTCCGAAAAGAGCTCCTGGATCTTGTTATGAATGTGGGCAGACAGATCATCAAATTCGTGATTGTCCCAAGAAGAAAAAATCGTTCGGAAGTTCTTCAAGTTCGAAGAAGGCGGAAGTTCAGGAGGTCGTCCAGGGCTTAGAATTGGAAGGTGCGGCCAGTGATCAACCATCGACGCAGGTTCGAGAATTATCAGTGTCAATGCCTCATTTTTTAAAGGTAAAACTTTCTGTTGTTGATTATGAGATGAAAGCAATTTATGATAATTGTTTGAACGTGGAAAAGGTAATACTTTGAAATAAAAAAGTGACCAACTTTCGCAGTCAAACACCTTATAAAGTGATCTATTCAAATTTATTATCGAAAACCAACGAACGTGGCTAAGAATCGTAAATGACGTAAACAAAAGAAAAAATCGATTTCCTATCGAAGTAAAATTTATGAAAAAGAAAAGCAATGTGCTTACAGGGGGTCCTAGTGGAGCTCATCCTAACTGTTTAAGAAATATAATATAACTTCTTCTTATTATAGTTATAAGTTTGTTTCACTAAGGAGATATAGGACGTTGCTGTCAACTTTTTGGTAGAATATAAATTATATTGTAGCTCGGAACTTTTAAAAACTGAAAATAATATTCTGACCGTGACGGGGGGCGAGTCTCAGACAGCGATCGGGAAATGGCCAAGCTTCGGTCCTCGTCGGGTATGGGGCGATCCGAATTCGAGAGACAGCGAACAAGGCAGCAAAAGGGCGAGTGAGAGCGCACGATGCAGTGGAAGCTGAAAGCAATATATTCTTCCATAAGGAATCTGACACAATCCGAGAGCACGTGGCGCATGGAGGCTTCGAAACAGCATTGAGATGTAAGGAGTACTTGCTGGTACTTACAGAAACGCCAGCCAAAAGGGTAGAACGCTGAACAAGCTGGTAAGGACGAGTGTTCTTCAGGGATGCAGGGACCCAGAGATGAAGACGTCGCATAAAAAACGGAAGGATACAGGGACCTTCAATATAGAAAAAGAGGCGCAGTTTTATGATATGACGTGAGTGATATGACGTTGAAATCGAAGTGAACGTGGAGAGGCGATGATGGATGGCCACAGCTTTCCTTGGAGAAGGGAGGGCAAAATGGAAGAATTGCGCAGGCGCCAGTGATGATTGTTATTGTTGATCGTTAATTGAAGGAGCGAAATTGAACCTGTATACGAGTTCAAGAAAGTGGAGGTGAGGACTGAACACTGTTCTTTTCACGGTTTCTCGCCTCAGATAAGAGTTGGCGTCCTAAGGCTCTCCTGGCCAAATCGTCAACAAGATCGCCTGAACAATAATGGGAGCCCCATTTCGATGATATGGTCTTCGTTAGTACAAAAAAGAAAAGATCACCCCTTATGGAGATCAAACCAAATTTTTTGGAGCTAATCAGAGCTCCATTAAAATTATTGGAGTTTTTCAAGATGTTGTAAATATAAATAATTGTGGGGAATTACGTTTACGATTCATGGTCGTCCCAGAGATTTTGATCGGTCGAAACTTAACTGATACTGGGGAAGTTGAAGTCGCTATTTCTGATAAGTTAAGAGTCCAGTTTTTGAATAACGAATGGGGACCATGTAATGAAATTTTAAACATAGATATTCCAGAGGATGAAAATCCGAACATTGAAGTAGGTGATCATATTGAGTTCCATTACAAAGAAATGGTCGAAAGATTAATTACCAATTTTTTAAGTGCCCCCAAACCCGATCAACCAGATATTGATGACAAAATGACAATTAAGGTGACCAATACCCAGCCATTCTATTTCACACCAAGGAGACTTTGAATTAAGCAAAAAGAAACAGTTACAGAAATCACTGACAATTGGTTAAAAGAGGGAATCATTCGTCCTAGTGCGTCTGATTATAGCAGTAGAATTGTTTTAGTTCCTAAAAAGAATGGGGAAACACGTTTATGTACTGATTTTCGTGTTTTGAATGAGATAACTGTAAAATCTAGGTGGCCGTTACCATTAATTGAGGATCATCTTGATACTTTGCGTGGGAAGCAATTGTTCACTTCCTTGGACCTTAAAAACGGTTATTTCCACATTAAAATGGTAGAATCTTCCATAAAATTTACTTCTTTCGTAACACCTGTGGCTCAGTACGAATTTGTACGTTTACCTTTTGGTCTGACTAATGGGCCAGCCAATTTCCAACGATTTATATCAAAAATATTTTCAGAATTGGTTGAACAGAGAAAATTGTTAGTGTATTATGATGATTTATTAATCGCAACAAACAGTGTTGAGGAACATTTAGAGATATTAAGGAATGTACTTGATTTAATGATTAAAAATAAGTTGGAACTCAGACTCGATAAATGTCAGTTTTTGAAGAGTAATATTAATTATTTGGGGTACAACATAAGCTCCACAGGGATTAGCCCTAATGAATCGAATTTAGAAACGATTCGCAACTATCCAGTTACCACCAGTGAGAGGGAACTTCAACGATTTATCGAGCTCGTATCTTTTTTCAAAAAATTTCTAAAGGATTTTGCAAAGTTGGCATCACCGCTTTATAACTTGCTCAAAAAAGATAGCCAATTTCATTTCGGAATTGAAGAATTGAAAGCATTTGAAATTTTGAAAACAAAACTAATAGAAAAACCAGTAATTGCCATTTATAGCCCTTCATTACAAACGCAGTTACATTGCGATGCTAGTTCAATTGGATATTCTGGCATACTCATGCAGCGGCAAAATCATGTTGGGAAATCTCATCCTGTGTTATATATTTTCGTCGGACTACTCCATGTGAATCTCGATACCACAGTTTCGAATTGGAGGCTTTGGCGATTAAGTATAGTTTAGAACGCTTTCGCATTTATCTCCACGGAATTAAATTTGTTATTGTTACTGACAGCCAGGCTTTACAACTAACTTTTGCTAAGAGCGAAATTAGTCCGAGGATCTCCCGATGGATTCATTTGAAATACAGCCTCCATCAGTTAACTGCACATCCGTTTACATCATCCTTGGGTTCACCTCAACACATACTTTACATTTTGTAGACTGGTTGAGTACCTACTTACCAGGAAAATGTGAGGGAATCGTTCATACCACACGTTATCAGACTCCAGAAATAACATTACGACTCACCTGCAACAAAAAACAATAATTGTCGTTAGTATGACAATGCAGAGGAATCCATGAGGTAAATTAGGTGTGTAAACAGAGGTGCCCACAGGGGGGGGGGGGGGGCTAGACACAGAATGGCTCATTGGAATTCATAGGGTTCAAAAAACAATTTTTGGGAGTAAAATTGATTGAGACAGTTTTTAACGAGACAACATTCAAAATATATTACATCGCGAGATAGAACGTAAATAATGATGAACCTATTAATTTAAAAACGATTTGTTTTTCTATCTAAAAATATATAAATTACAATTAAAATTGATCGAATATTTTTTACATTTTTGTTTTGGGGGGTGGGGGGTTTGATGCTTTATGAAGCTTGGGGGGGGGGGGGGGGGCAACCCCGGTGTAAAATGCGTTCAATCAATCTTGAATTGTTTTAATAGTAAATATCCATGTTTACTAACAGGTTAAGCTATTTACTGGTGAATATATGATATATATTAGTATCCCTCATATGAAGAGATAACAACAAAAAATTATCAAAAAAAATCCGTAAATTATTACACAAGAAGTTCATTATTTCTGTATTGGAATAACTTTCCACGTAAATCACAATGCGAATGATGGCTGCAACACTCAGAGTATCTCCCAGACCAGTATATGACTGTACAAGATTGCACAAACAAACTTAACTAATTCGTAAAAGAAGCTACGAAATGCCAGAAGACTGTTTAACGAGATTCTCTATAAGGATTGGCAACTTAAAAACTGGATTTTTTGCCGTCGAGAGTAAAGGATGGAAGGGAAGAAGACAAGACGTAGGACTGCAGCAAACGGGGGGGTGTTCTTCGTCACTCCGCCCATTTTCAAACGCTCGTCGCTTCATGAAATTCTAACAAAAAAATTAAAATTTGATGTTGAGGTGATTTTTGGAAACTTCAGTTCGTCTACTTTTTGATGTGTGTGTTCATATTTTGAAGCAACAACTTTGTAAAAGCCAAATTCGCTATGAAAAAAAGTGGGGGGGGGGGGGGGGGTATCGAAGTATTTGAAATGTCAAATTCTTCGGTACTCCCCCCGACGGTGAAAACAGTATTTTCGACTACCAATATCGCGTCTCAACCTCTTAACTTTCGATCAAAGGATTTCATCGCTCTATATCTCGTACCTGCACGTCCTCACACCTCTGTTCATGTGAATTGTTGTTTAGAGATAGACAAGCTTACTATTGATATTTACGTTTACCTTCACGGGGCTTGAAAGCGTTTTGAACCTTGAACGGAAGGCAAGGGTTTGTAATATTTTCAATATTCAATGTACAATCCTATTGAAGCCATGTAATGCTACTATTACACAAATGATCGAATAGGTACCCTTCATGTACAATAAATTAATTTTTATACAAATCCTGAACATTTATCAGCCTTTCTCTGTGAAATTTGTGGAAGGGTCGGAAGTCGCAATTCTGGTGAGAACTTTTCTCTAAAAAGGAATTTGCAGGAAGGCGTGTTTGGGGGCGTGCAGGTATGTGTTATAGAGCGATGAAATACTTTGATCGAAAGTTAAGAGGTTGAGACGCGATATTGTTAGTCGAAAATACTGTTTTCACCGTGGCGGGAATTACCGAAGAATTTGACAAGGCAAATAGTTTGGATACTCCCCGCCCCCACTTTTTTCGATTGAATAATTCTCCATTACTATCTAATTCTGGTAAATTGAGGTTCACTAGTCATAAAACTAGGCAAACTGAAGTTTTCAAAAATCACCTCAACACCAAATTTTTGTTGGAATTTCATGAAGCGAAAATGGGGGGGGGGGGGGCGAGTACCCCGAAGAACACTCCAAACGGGAATTTTCGGACCCGAATTTTCAGTTAAGGTATGCCCGTAGGGTGGGTACTTGGAAACGGATGAAGAAATACGATTTGTTAGAAATGAATTTTAAGAATGTGCCTGGGAAAACAAAAGCACGGAGAATTCCTTGATGTAAAAGACCTTCCGAGGAAACAGTGAACGAAATCTAGCGTTGTAATAGCGAACAACTCGTTATTGATCAGTCCAGAGAGACTAACTGGATATTTTCCCCCGTTTTTGGTCAAGGGTTTTCCAAATACGTTACCTGCGCTTGTGAAGAAGGAAGAAAATCCGGCGGAAATTCCATCCTCTTCTTGTAGTCGAGTAAATGCTAGGACTAGGACGTGTTGAAAAAGCCGTAGATGTCGACAGAAATAAGAATCCTACTAATTCTGATCGAGACAACGTTAAACGAAACGGTACGAAAAGTAATTTTTGGGATCGCGACGAGAGAACTGTTCGGTGAGGCCGTCGTAGAACGAATGAAAAGTGAAGAACAAAGGAAATTCCTCGAGAAAGCTTCTGGAACATTCCAGACCCTTCTCATCAAAAGACAGGAAGTGGTTCCTTCCGGTGAAATGATTTCTGAACATGGAGCGGTTGAGTCCGGTGACTAGCACAACTGTTGCCACCTGCAGATGATACGGATATCCTCTCTGTTGGAGATGATATAGAATCTGCAACACGCAAACTACAGACGTCTACTACTGGAGGTTTGCAAATGGACCGTTACGGAGAATGAAGCTGAACGAATCAAAATCAGCCCACATCAACTTCACTAACCGAAAAGTCCCAATCTTGGATGTTGAGATCAATTCGAATAAAATACCGCCTACTGAAGCAGTTAAATACTTGGGTTTGACACTTGACTCCAAATTAAACTGGAATAAACACATAGAAAAGAAGAAAGAAGAACTTAAAATCAAGTACAGAAGGATGTATTGGCTAATGGGAAGGAATTCCATCTCTCTCTTCACAACAAACTGCTTATATATAAGCAGATCCTTCGCCCTATTTGGACCTTTGGGATACAGATCTGGGGCTGTGCAAAGAAATCAAATATTAAGAAAATCCAAACCTTCAGAATAAAATACTGAGAAGTATAGTTGAGCCCTTGGTACAT
>JAVIWC010000616.1:0-20405 GCA_031894815.1 Creontiades dilutus
TTCGTGTTCAGCACGAAAAACCCCTTAGAGTAGGTTTGAAAGCGATTAAACAGAGTTTATTTTTGAGCAATTTTGATGAAAAAACGCGAAAATAACCATGAAGGAAGCGTTTTATCGAAAAAAGGACTTCAGATTCGTGTTCAGCACCCCGAAAAACCCCTTAGAGTAGGTTTGAAAGCGATTAAACAGAGTTTATTTTTGAGCAATTTTGATGAAAAAACGCGAAAATAACCATGAAGGAAGCGTTTTATCGAAAAAAGGACTTCAGATTCGTGTTCAGCACCCCGAAAAACCCCTTAGAGAGTAGGTTTGAAAGCGATTAAACAGAGTTTATTTTTGAGCAATTTTGATGAAAAAACGCGAAAATAACCATGAAGGAAGCGTTTTATCGAAAAAAGGACTTCAGATTCGTGTTCAGCACCCCGAAAAACCCCTTAGAGAGTAGGTTTGAAAGCGATTAAACAGAGTTTATTTTTGAGCAATTTTGATGAAAAAACGCGAAAATAACCATGAAGGAAGCGTTTTATCGAAAAAAGGACTTCAGATTCGTGTTCAGCACCCCGAAAAACCCCTTAGAGAGTAGGTTTGAAAGCGATTAAACAGAGTTTATTTTTGAGCAATTTTGATGAAAAAACGCGAAAATAACCATGAAGGAAGCGTTTATCGAAAAAGGACTTCAGATTCGTGTTCAGCACCCCGAAAAACCCCTTAGAGAGTAGGTTTGAAAGCGATTAAACAGAGTTTATTTTTGAGCAATTTTGATGAAAAAACGCGAAAATAACCATGAAGGAAGCGTTCTATCGAAAAAAGGACTTCAGATTCGTGTTCAGCACCCCGAAAAACCCCTTAGAGAGTAGGTTTGAAAGCGATTAAACAGAGTTTATTTTTGAGCAATTTTGATGAAAAAACGCGAAAATAACCATGAAGGAAGCGTTTTATCGAAAAAAGGACTTCAGATTCGTGTTCAGCACCCCGAAAACCCCTTAGAGAGTAGGTTTGAAAGCGATTAAACAGAGTTTATTTTTGAGCAATTTTGATGAAAAAACGCGAAAATAACCATGAAGGAAGCGTTTTATCGAAAAAAGGACTTCAGATTCGTGTTCAGCACCCCGAAAAACCCCTTAGAGAGTAGGTTTGAAAGCGATTAAACAGAGTTTATTTTTGAGCAATTTTGATGAAAAAACGCGAAAATAACCATGAAGGAAGCGTTTTATCGAAAAAAGGACTTCAGATTCGTGTTCAGCACCCCGAAAAACCCCTTAGAGAGTAGGTTTGAAAGCGATTAAACAGAGTTTATTTTTGAGCAATTTTGATGAAAAAACGCGAAAATAACCATGAAGGAAGCGTTTTATCGAAAAAAGGACTTCAGATTCGTGTTCAGCACCCCGAAAACCCCTTAGAGAGTAGGTTTGAAAGCGATTAAACAGAGTTTATTTTTGAGCAATTTTGATGAAAAAACGCGAAAATAACCATGAAGGAAGCGTTTTATCGAAAAAAGGACTTCAGATTCGTGTTCAGCACCCCGAAAAACCCCTTAGAGAGTAGGTTTGAAAGCGATTAAACAGAGTTTATTTTTGAGCAATTTTGATGAAAAAACGCGAAAATAACCATGAAGGAAGCGTTTTATCGAAAAAAGGACTTCAGATTCGTGTTCAGCACCCCGAAAAACCCCTTAGAGAGTAGGTTTGAAAGCGATTAAACAGAGTTTATTTTTGAGCAATTTTGATGAAAAAACGCGAAAATAACCATGAAGGAAGCGTTTTATCGAAAAAAGGACTTCAGATTCGTGTTCAGCACCCCGAAAAACCCCTTAGAGAGTAGGTTTGAAAGCGATTAAACAGAGTTTATTTTTGAGCAATTTTGATGAAAAAACGCGAAAATAACCATGAAGGAAGCGTTTTATCGAAAAAAGGACTTCAGATTCGTGTTCAGCACCCCGAAAAACCCCTTAGAGAGTAGGTTTGAAAGCGATTAAACAGAGTTTATTTTTGAGCAATTTTGATGAAAAAACGCGAAAATAACCATGAAGGAAGCGTTTTATCGAAAAAAGGACTTCAGATTCGTGTTCAGCACCCCGAAAAACCCCTTAGAGAGTAGGTTTGAAAGCGATTAAACAGAGTTTATTTTTGAGCAATTTTGATGAAAAAACGCGAAAATAACCATGAAGGAAGCGTTTTATCGAAAAAAGGACTTCAGATTCGTGTTCAGCACCCCGAAAAACCCCTTAGAGAGTAGGTTTGAAAGCGATTAAACAGAGTTTATTTTTGAGCAATTTTGATGAAAAAACGCGAAAATAACCATGAAGGAAGCGTTTTATCGAAAAAAGGACTTCAGATTCGTGTTCAGCACCCCGAAAAACCCCTTAGAGAGTAGGTTTGAAAGCGATTAAACAGAGTTTATTTTTGAGCAATTTTGATGAAAAAACGCGAAAATAACCATGAAGGAAGCGTTTTATCGAAAAAAGGACTTCAGATTCGTGTTCAGCACCCCGAAAAACCCCTTAGAGAGTAGGTTTGAAAGCGATTAAACAGAGTTTATTTTTGAGCAATTTTGATGAAAAAACGCGAAAATAACCATGAAGGAAGCGTTTTATCGAAAAAAGGACTTCAGATTCGTGTTCAGCACCCCGAAAAACCCCTTAGAGAGTAGGTTTGAAAGCGATTAAACAGAGTTTATTTTTGAGCAATTTTGATGAAAAAACGCGAAAATAACCATGAAGGAAGCGTTTTATCGAAAAAAGGACTTCAGATTCGTGTTCAGCACCCCGAAAAACCCCTTAGAGAGTAGGTTTGAAAGCGATTAAACAGAGTTTATTTTTGAGCAATTTTGATGAAAAAACGCGAAAATAACCATGAAGGAAGCGTTCTATCGAAAAAAGGAGGTTTGAAAGCGATTAAACAGAGTTTATTTTTGAGCAATTTTGATGAAAAAACGCGAAAATAACCATGAAGGAAGCGTTTTATCGAAAAAAGGACTTCAGATTCGTGTTCAGCACCCCGAAAAACCCCTTAGAGAGTAGGTTTGAAAGCGATTAAACAGAGTTTATTTTTGAGCAATTTTGATGAAAAAACGCGAAAATAACCATGAAGGAAGCGTTTTATCGAAAAAAGGACTTCAGATTCGTGTTCAGCACCCCGAAAAACCCCTTAGAGAGTAGGTTTGAAAGCGATTAAACAGAGTTTATTTTTGAGCAATTTTGATGAAAAAACGCGAAAATAACCATGAAGGAAGCGTTTTATCGAAAAAAGGACTTCAGATTCGTGTTCAGCACCCCGAAAAACCCCTTAGAGAGTAGGTTTGAAAGCGATTAAACAGAGTTAATTTTTGAGCAATTTTGATGAAAAAACGCGAAAATAACCATGAAGGAAGCGTTTTATCGAAAAAAGGACTTCAGATTCGTGTTCAGCACCCCGAAAAACCCCTTAGAGAGTAGGTTTGAAAGCGATTAAACAGAGTTAATTTTTGAGCAATTTTGATGAAAAAACGCGAAAATAACCATGAAGGAAGCGTTTTATCGAAAAAAGGACTTCAGATTCGTGTTCAGCACCCCGAAAAACCCCTTAGAGAGTAGGTTTGAAAGCGATTAAACAGAGTTTATTTTTGAGCAATTTTGATGAAAAAACGCGAAAATAACCATGAAGGAAGCGTTTTATCGAAAAAAGGACTTCAGATTCGTGTTCAGCACCCCGAAAAACCCCTTAGAGAGTAGGTTTGAAAGCGATTAAACAGAGTTAATTTTTGAGCAATTTTGATGAAAAAACGCGAAAATAACCATGAAGGAAGCGTTTTATCGAAAAAAGGACTTCAGATTCGTGTTCAGCACCCCGAAAAACCCCTTAGAGAGTAGGTTTGAAAGCGATTAAACAGAGTTTATTTTTGAGCAATTTTGATGAAAAAACGCGAAAATAACCATGAAGGAAGCGTTTTATCGAAAAAAGGACTTCAGATTCGTGTTCAGCACCCCGAAAAACCCCTTAGAGAGTAGGTTTGAAAGCGATTAAACAGAGTTTATTTTTGAGCAATTTTGATGAAAAAACGCGAAAATAACCATGAAGGAAGCGTTTTATCGAAAAAAGGACTTCAGATTCGTGTTCAGCACCCCGAAAACCCCTTAGAGAGTAGGTTTGAAAGCGATTAAACAGAGTTTATTTTTGAGCAATTTTGATGAAAAAACGCGAAAATAACCATGAAGGAAGCGTTTTATCGAAAAAAGGACTTCAGATTCGTGTTCAGCACCCCGAAAAACCCCTTAGAGAGTAGGTTTGAAAGCGATTAAACAGAGTTAATTTTTGAGCAATTTTGATGAAAAAACGCGAAAATAACCATGAAGGAAGCGTTTATCGAAAAAGGACTTCAGATTCGTGTTCAGCACCCCGAAAAACCCCTTAGAGAGTAGGTTTGAAAGCGATTAAACAGAGTTTATTTTTGAGCAATTTTGATGAAAAAACGCGAAAATAACCATGAAGGAAGCGTTTTATCGAAAAAAGGACTTCAGATTCGTGTTCAGCACCCCGAAAAACCCCTTAGAGAGTAGGTTTGAAAGCGATTAAACAGAGTTAATTTTTGAGCAATTTTGATGAAAAAACGCGAAAATAACCATGAAGGAAGCGTTTTATCGAAAAAAGGACTTCAGATTCGTGTTCAGCACCCCGAAAACCCCTTAGAGAGTAGGTTTGAAAGCGATTAAACAGAGTTAATTTTTGAGCAATTTTGATGAAAAAACGCGAAAATAACCATGAAGGAAGCGTTTTATCGAAAAAGGACTTCAGATTCGTGTTCAGCACCCCGAAAACCCCTTAGAGAGTAGGTTTGAAAGCGATTAAACAGAGTTAATTTTTGAGCAATTTTGATGGAAGCGTTTAATCGAAAAAGGACTTCAGATTCGTGTTCAGCACCCCGAAAACCCCTTAGAGAGTAGGTTTGAAAGCGATTAAACAGAGTTAATTTTTGAGCAATTTTGATGAAAAAACGCGAAAATAACCATGAAGGAAGCGTTTTATCGAAAAAAGGACTTCAGATTCGTGTTCAGCACCCCGAAAAACCCCTTAGAGAGTAGGTTTGAAAGCGATTAAACAGAGTTAATTTTTGAGCAATTTTGATGAAAAAACGCGAAAATAACCATGAAGGAAGCGTTTTATCGAAAAAAGGACTTCAGATTCTTGTTCAGCACCCGAAAAACCCCTTAGAGAGTAGGTTTGAAAGCGATTAAACAGAGTTAATTTTTGAGCAATTTTGATGAAAAAACGCGAAAATAACCATGAAGGAAGCGTTTTATCGAAAAAAGGACTTCAGATTCGTGTTCAGCACCCCGAAAAACCCCTTAGAGAGTAGGTTTGAAAGCGATTAAACAGAGTTTATTTTTGAGCAATTTTGATGAAAAAACGCGAAAATAACCATGAAGGAAGCGTTTTATCGAAAAAAGGACTTCAGATTCGTGTTCAGCACCCCGAAAAACCCCTTAGAGAGTAGGTTTGAAAGCGATTAAACAGAGTTAATTTTTGAGCAATTTTGATGAAAAAACGCGAAAATAACCATGAAGGAAGCGTTTTATCGAAAAAAGGACTTCAGATTCGTGTTCAGCACCCCGAAAAACCCCTTAGAGAGTAGGTTTGAAAGCGATTAAACAGAGTTTATTTTTGAGCAATTTTGATGAAAAAACGCGAAAATAACCATGAAGGAAGCGTTTAATCGAAAAAAGGACTTCAGATTCGTGTTCAGCACCCCGAAAAACCCCTTAGAGAGTAGGTTTGAAAGCGATTAAACAGAGTTATTTTTGAGCAATTTTGATGAAAAAACGCGAAAATAACCATGAAGGAAGCGTTTTATCGAAAAAAGGACTTCAGATTCGTGTTCAGCACCCCGAAAAACCCCTTAGAGAGTAGGTTTGAAAGCGATTAAACAGAGTTAATTTTTGAGCAATTTTGATGAAAAAACGCGAAAATAACCATGAAGGAAGCGTTTTATCGAAAAAAGGACTTCAGATTCGTGTTCAGCACCCCGAAAAACCCCTTAGAGAGTAGGTTTGAAAGCGATTAAACAGAGTTTATTTTTGAGCAATTTTGATGAAAAAACGCGAAAATAACCATGAAGGAAGCGTTTTATCGAAAAAAGGACTTCAGATTCGTGTTCAGCACCCCGAAAAACCCCTTAGAGAGTAGGTTTGAAAGCGATTAAACAGAGTCTATTTTTGAGCAATTTTGATGAAAAAACGCGAAAATAACCATGAAGGAAGCGTTTTATCGAAAAAAGGACTTCAGATTCGTGTTCAGCACCCCGAAAAACCCCTTAGAGAGTAGGTTTGAAAGCGATTAAACAGAGTTAATTTTTGAGCAATTTTGATGAAAAAACGCGAAAATAACCATGAAGGAAGCGTTTTATCGAAAAAAGGACTTCAGATTCGTGTTCAGCACCCCGAAAAACCCCTTAGAGAGTAGGTTTGAAAGCGATTAAACAGAGTTTATTTTTGAGCAATTTTGATGAAAAAACGCGAAAATAACCATGAAGGAAGCGTTTTATCGAAAAAAGGACTTCAGATTCGTGTTCAGCACCCCGAAAAACCCCTTAGAGAGTAGGTTTGAAAGCGATTAAACAGAGTTTATTTTTGAGCAATTTTGATGAAAAAACGCGAAAATAACCATGAAGGAAGCGTTTTATCGAAAAAAGGACTTCAGATTCGTGTTCAGCACCCCGAAAAACCCCTTAGAGAGTAGGTTTGAAAGGATTAAACAGAGTTTATTTTTGAGCAATTTTGATGAAAAAACGCGAAAATAACCATGAAGGAAGCGTTTTATCGAAAAAAGGACTTCAGATTCGTGTTCAGCACCCCGAAAAACCCCTTAGAGAGTAGGTTTGAAAGCGATTAAACAGAGTTTAATTTTTGAGCAATTTTGATGAAAAAACGCGAAAATAACCATGAAGGAAGCGTTTTATCGAAAAAAGGACTTCAGATTCGTGTTCAGCACCCCGAAAAACCCCTTAGAGAGTAGGTTTGAAAGCGATTAAACAGAGTTTATTTTTGAGCAATTTTGATGAAAAAACGCGAAAATAACCATGAAGGAAGCGTTTTATCGAAAAAAGGACTTCAGATTCGTGTTCAGCACCCCGAAAAACCCCTTAGAGAGTAGGTTTGAAAGCGATTAAACAGAGTTTATTTTTGAGCAATTTTGATGAAAAAACGCGAAAATAACCATGAAGGAAGCGTTTTATCGAAAAAAGGACTTCAGATTCGTGTTCAGCACCCCGAAAAACCCCTTAGAGAGTAGGTTTGAAAGCGATTAAACAGAGTTTATTTTTGAGCAATTTTGATGAAAAAACGCGAAAATAACCATGAAGGAAGCGTTTTATCGAAAAAAGGACTTCAGATTCGTGTTCAGCACCCCGAAAAACCCCTTAGAGAGTAGGTTTGAAAGCGATTAAACAGAGTTATTTTTGAGCAATTTTGATGAAAAAACGCGAAAATAACCATGAAGGAAGCGTTTTATCGAAAAAAGGACTTCAGATTCGTGTTCAGCACCCCGAAAAACCCCTTAGAGAGTAGGTTTGAAAGCGATTAAACAGAGTTTATTTTTGAGCAATTTTGATGAAAAAACGCGAAAATAACCATGAAGGAAGCGTTTTATCGAAAAAAGGACTTCAGATTCGTGTTCAGCACCCCGAAAAACCCCTTAGAGAGTAGGTTTGAAAGCGATTAAACAGAGTTTATTTTTGAGCAATTTTGATGAAAAAACGCGAAAATAACCATGAAGGAAGCGTTTTATCGAAAAAAGGACTTCAGATTCGTGTTCAGCACCCCGAAAAACCCCTTAGAGAGTAGGTTTGAAAGCGATTAAACAGAGTCTATTTTTGAGCAATTTTGATGAAAAAACGCGAAAATAACCATGAAGGAAGCGTTTTATCGAAAAAAGGACTTCAGATTCGTGTTCAGCACCCCGAAAAACCCCTTAGAGAGTAGGTTTGAAAGCGATTAAACAGAGTTTATTTTTGAGCAATTTTGATGAAAAAACGCGAAAATAACCATGAAGGAAGCGTTTTATCGAAAAAAGGACTTCAGATTCGTGTTCAGCACCCCGAAAAACCCCTTAGAGAGTAGGTTTGAAAGCGATTAAACAGAGTTATTTTTGAGCAATTTTGATGAAAAAACGCGAAAATAACCATGAAGGAAGCGTTTTATCGAAAAAAGGACTTCAGATTCGTGTTCAGCACCCCGAAAAACCCCTTAGAGAGTAGGTTTGAAAGCGATTAAACAGAGTTTATTTTTGAGCAATTTTGATGAAAAAACGCGAAAATAACCATGAAGGAAGCGTTTTATCGAAAAAAGGACTTCAGATTCGTGTTCAGCACCCCGAAAAACCCCTTAGAGAGTAGGTTTGAAAGCGATTAAACAGAGTTTATTTTTGAGCAATTTTGATGAAAAAACGCGAAAATAACCATGAAGGAAGCGTTTTATCGAAAAAAGGACTTCAGATTCGTGTTCAGCACCCCGAAAAACCCCTTAGAGAGTAGGTTTGAAAGCGATTAAACAGAGTTTATTTTTGAGCAATTTTGATGAAAAAACGCGAAAATAACCATGAAGGAAGCGTTTTATCGAAAAAAGGACTTCAGATTCGTGTTCAGCACCCCGAAAAACCCCTTAGAGAGTAGGTTTGAAAGCGATTAAACAGAGTCTATTTTTGAGCAATTTTGATGAAAAAACGCGAAAATAACCATGAAGGAAGCGTTTTATCGAAAAAAGGACTTCAGATTCGTGTTCAGCACCCCGAAAAACCCCTTAGAGAGTAGGTTTGAAAGCGATTAAACAGAGTTATTTTTGAGCAATTTTGATGAAAAAACGCGAAAATAACCATGAAGGAAGCGTTTTATCGAAAAAAGGACTTCAGATTCGTGTTCAGCACCCCGAAAAACCCCTTAGAGAGTAGGTTTGAAAGCGATTAAACAGAGTTTATTTTTGAGCAATTTTGATGAAAAAACGCGAAAATAACCATGAAGGAAGCGTTTTATCGAAAAAAGGACTTCAGATTCGTGTTCAGCACCCCGAAAAACCCCTTAGAGAGTAGGTTTGAAAGCGATTAAACAGAGTTATTTTTGAGCAATTTTGATGAAAAAACGCGAAAATAACCATGAAGGAAGCGTTTTATCGAAAAAAGGACTTCAGATTCGTGTTCAGCACCCCGAAAAACCCCTTAGAGAGTAGGTTTGAAAGCGATTAAACAGAGTTTATTAGAGAGTAGGTTTGAAAGCGATTAAACAGAGTTTATTTCTGAGCAATTTTGATGAAAAAACGCGAAAATAACCATGAAGGAAGCGTTTTATCGAAAAAAGGACTTCAGATTCGTGTTCAGCACCCCGAAAAACCCCTTAGAGAGTAGGTTTGAAAGCGATTAAACAGAGTTATTTTTGAGCAATTTTGATGAAAAAACGCGAAAATAACCATGAAGGAAGCGTTTTATCGAAAAAAGGACTTCAGATTCGTGTTCAGCACCCCGAAAAACCCCTTAGAGAGTAGGTTTGAAAGCGATTAAACAGAGTCTATTTTTGAGCAATTTTGATGAAAAAACGCGAAAATAACCATGAAGGAAGCGTTTTATCGAAAAAAGGACTTCAGATTCGTGTTCAGCACCCCGAAAAACCCCTTAGAGAGTAGGTTTGAAAGCGATTAAACAGAGTTAATTTTTGAGCAATTTTGATGAAAAAACGCGAAAATAACCATGAAGGAAGCGTTTTATCGAAAAAAGGACTTCAGATTCGTGTTCAGCACGAAAAACCCCTTAGAGAGTAGGTTTGAAAGCGATTAAACAGAGTTTATTTTTGAGCAATTTTGATGAAAAAACGCGAAAATAACCATGAAGGAAGCGTTTTATCGAAAAAAGGACTTCAGATTCGTGTTCAGCACCCCGAAAAACCCCTTAGAGAGTAGGTTTGAAAGCGATTAAACAGAGTTAATTTTTGAGCAATTTTGATGAAAAAACGCGAAAATAACCATGAAGGAAGCGTTTTATCGAAAAAAGGACTTCAGATTCTTGTTCAGCAGCGATTAAACAGAGTTAATTTTTGAGCAATTTTGATGAAAAAACGCGAAAATAACCATGAAGGAAGCGTTTTATCGAAAAAAGGACTTCAGATTCGTGTTCAGCACCCCGAAAAACCCCTTAGAGAGTAGGTTTGAAAGCGATTAAACAGAGTTAATTTTTGAGCAATTTTGATGAAAAAACGCGAAAATAACCATGAAGGAAGCGTTTTATCGAAAAAAGGACTTCAGATTCGTGTTCAGCACCCCGAAAAACCCCTTAGAGAGTAGGTTTGAAAGCGATTAAACAGAGTTAATTTTTGAGCAATTTTGATGAAAAAACGCGAAAATAACCATGAAGGAAGCGTTTTATCGAAAAAAGGACTTCAGATTCGTGTTCAGCACCCCGAAAAACCCCTTAGAGAGTAGGTTTGAAAGCGATTAAACAGAGTTAATTTTTGAGCAATTTTGATGAAAAAACGCGAAAATAACCATGAAGGAAGCGTTTTATCGAAAAAAGGACTTCAGATTCGTGTTCAGCACCCCGAAAAACCCCTTAGAGAGTAGGTTTGAAAGCGATTAAACAGAGTTAATTTTTGAGCAATTTTGATGAAAAAACGCGAAAATAACCATGAAGGAAGCGTTTTATCGAAAAAAGGACTTCAGATTCGTGTTCAGCACCCCGAAAAACCCCTTAGAGAGTAGGTTTGAAAGCGATTAAACAGAGTTAATTTTTGAGCAATTTTGATGAAAAAACGCGAAAATAACCATGAAGGAAGCGTTTTATCGAAAAAAGGACTTCAGATTCGTGTTCAGCACCCCGAAAAACCCCTTAGAGAGTAGGTTTGAAAGCGATTAAACAGAGTTTATTTTTGAGCAATTTTGATGAAAAAACGCGAAAATAACCATGAAGGAAGCGTTTTATCGAAAAAAGGACTTCAGATTCGTGTTCAGCACCCCGAAAAACCCCTTAGAGAGTAGGTTTGAAAGCGATTAAACAGAGTTAATTTTTGAGCAATTTTGATGAAAAAACGCGAAAATAACCATGAAGGAAGCGTTTTATCGAAAAAAGGACTTCAGATTCGTGTTCAGCACCCCGAAAAACCCCTTAGAGAGTAGGTTTGAAAGCGATTAAACAGAGTTAATTTTTGAGCAATTTTGATGAAAAAACGCGAAAATAACCATGAAGGAAGCGTTTTATCGAAAAAAGGACTTCAGATTCGTGTTCAGCACCCCGAAAAACCCCTTAGAGAGTAGGTTTGAAAGCGATTAAACAGAGTTAATTTTTGAGCAATTTTGATGAAAAAACGCGAAAATAACCATGAAGGAAGCGTTTTATCGAAAAAAGGACTTCAGATTCGTGTTCAGCACCCCGAAAAACCCCTTAGAGAGTAGGTTTGAAAGCGATTAAACAGAGTTAATTTTTGAGCAATTTTGATGAAAAAACGCGAAAATAACCATGAAGGAAGCGTTTTATCGAAAAAAGGACTTCAGATTCGTGTTCAGCACCCCGAAAAACCCCTTAGAGAGTAGGTTTGAAAGCGATTAAACAGAGTTTATTTTTGAGCAATTTTGATGAAAAAACGCGAAAATAACCATGAAGGAAGCGTTTTATCGAAAAAAGGACTTCAGATTCGTGTTCAGCACCCCGAAAAACCCCTTAGAGAGTAGGTTTGAAAGCGATTAAACAGAGTTAATTTTTGAGCAATTTTGATGAAAAAACGCGAAAATAACCATGAAGGAAGCGTTTTATCGAAAAAAGGACTTCAGATTCGTGTTCAGCACCCCGAAAAACCCCTTAGAGAGTAGGTTTGAAAGCGATTAAACAGAGTTAATTTTTGAGCAATTTTGATGAAAAAACGCGAAAATAACCATGAAGGAAGCGTTTTATCGAAAAAAGGACTTCAGATTCGTGTTCAGCACCCCGAAAAACCCCTTAGAGAGTAGGTTTGAAAGCGATTAAACAGAGTTAATTTTTGAGCAATTTTGATGAAAAAACGCGAAAATAACCATGAAGGAAGCGTTTTATCGAAAAAAGGACTTCAGATTCGTGTTCAGCACCCCGAAAAACCCCTTAGAGAGTAGGTTTGAAAGCGATTAAACAGAGTTAATTTTTGAGCAATTTTGATGAAAAAACGCGAAAATAACCATGAAGGAAGCGTTTTATCGAAAAAAGGACTTCAGATTCGTGTTCAGCACCCCGAAAAACCCCTTAGAGTAGGTTTGAAAGCGATTAAACAGAGTTAATTTTTGAGCAATTTTGATGAAAAAACGCGAAAATAACCATGAAGGAAGCGTTTTATCGAAAAAAGGACTTCAGATTCGTGTTCAGCACCCCGAAAAACCCCTTAGAGAGTAGGTTTGAAAGCGATTAAACAGAGTTAATTTTTGAGCAATTTTGATGAAAAAACGCGAAAATAACCATGAAGGAAGCGTTTTATCGAAAAAAGGACTTCAGATTCGTGTTCAGCACCCCGAAAAACCCCTTAGAGAGTAGGTTTGAAAGCGATTAAACAGAGTTAATTTTTGAGCAATTTTGATGAAAAAACGCGAAAATAACCATGAAGGAAGCGTTTTATCGAAAAAAGGACTTCAGATTCGTGTTCAGCACCCCGAAAAACCCCTTAGAGAGTAGGTTTGAAAGCGATTAAACAGAGTTAATTTTTGAGCAATTTTGATGAAAAAACGCGAAAATAACCATGAAGGAAGCGTATCGAAAAAAGGACTTCAGATTCGTGTTCAGCACCCCGAAAAACCCCTTAGAGAGTAGGTTTGAAAGCGATTAAACAGAGTTAATTTTTGAGCAATTTTGATGAAAAAACGCGAAAATAACCATGAAGGAAGCGTTTTATCGAAAAAAGGACTTCAGATTCGTGTTCAGCACCCCGAAAAACCCCTTAGAGAGTAGGTTTGAAAGCGATTAAACAGAGTTAATTTTTGAGCAATTTTGATGAAAAAACGCGAAAATAACCATGAAGGAAGCGTTTTATCGAAAAAAGGACTTCAGATTCGTGTTCAGCACCCCGAAAAACCCCTTAGAGAGTAGGTTTGAAAGCGATTAAACAGAGTTAATTTTTGAGCAATTTTGATGAAAAAACGCGAAAATAACCATGAAGGAAGCGTTTTATCGAAAAAAGGACTTCAGATTCGTGTTCAGCACCCCGAAAAACCCCTTAGAGAGTAGGTTTGAAAGCGATTAAACAGAGTTAATTTTTGAGCAATTTTGATGAAAAAACGCGAAAATAACCATGAAGGAAGCGTTTTATCGAAAAAGGACTTCAGATTCGTGTTCAGCACCCCGAAAAACCCCTTAGAGAGTAGGTTTGAAAGCGATTAAACAGAGTTAATTTTTGAGCAATTTTGATGAAAAAACGCGAAAATAACCATGAAGGAAGCGTTTTATCGAAAAAAGGACTTCAGATTCGTGTTCAGCACCCCGAAAAACCCCTTAGAGAGTAGGTTTGAAAGCGATTAAACAGAGTTAATTTTTGAGCAATTTTGATGAAAAAACGCGAAAATAACCATGAAGGAAGCGTTTTATCGAAAAAAGGACTTCAGATTCGTGTTCAGCACCCCGAAAAACCCCTTAGAGAGTAGGTTTGAAAGCGATTAAACAGAGTTAATTTTTGAGCAATTTTGATGAAAAAACGCGAAAATAACCATGAAGGAAGCGTTTTATCGAAAAAAGGACTTCAGATTCGTGTTCAGCACCCCGAAAAACCCCTTAGAGAGTAGGTTTGAAAGCGATTAAACAGAGTTAATTTTTGAGCAATTTTGATGAAAAA
Source organism: Creontiades dilutus (assembly GCA_031894815.1). Lineage (NCBI taxonomy): Eukaryota > Metazoa > Arthropoda > Insecta > Hemiptera > Miridae > Creontiades > Creontiades dilutus. The sequence continues at coordinate 13,789 of JAVIWC010000616.1, forward strand.
ACGCGAAAATAACCATGAAGGAAGCGTTTTATCGAAAAAAGGACTTCAGATTCGTGTTCAGCACCCCGAAAAACCCCTTAGAGAGTAGGTTTGAAAGCGATTAAACAGAGTTAATTTTTGAGCAATTTTGATGAAAAAACGCGAAAATAACCATGAAGGAAGCGTTTTATCGAAAAAGGACTTCAGATTCGTGTTCAGCACCCCGAAAAACCCCTTAGAGAGTAGGTTTGAAAGCGATTAAACAGAGTTAATTTTTGAGCAATTTTGATGAAAAAACGCGAAAATAACCATGAAGGAAGCGTTTTATCGAAAAAAGGACTTCAGATTCGTGTTCAGCACCCCGAAAAACCCCTTAGAGAGTAGGTTTGAAAGCGATTAAACAGAGTTTAATTTTTGAGCAATTTTGATGAAAAAACGCGAAAATAACCATGAAGGAAGCGTTTTATCGAAAAAAGGACTTCAGATTCGTGTTCAGCACCCCGAAAAACCCCTTAGAGAGTAGGTTTGAAAGCGATTAAACAGAGTTAATTTTTGAGCAATTTTGATGAAAAAACGCGAAAATAACCATGAAGGAAGCGTTTTATCGAAAAAAGGACTTCAGATTCGTGTTCAGCACCCCGAAAAACCCCTTAGAGAGTAGGTTTGAAAGCGATTAAACAGAGTTAATTTTTGAGCAATTTTGATGAAAAAACGCGAAAATAACCATGAAGGAAGCGTTTTATCGAAAAAAGGACTTCAGATTCGTGTTCAGCACCCCGAAAAACCCCTTAGAGAGTAGGTTTGAAAGCGATTAAACAGAGTTAATTTTTGAGCAATTTTGATGAAAAAACGCGAAAATAACCATGAAGGAAGCGTTTTATCGAAAAAGGACTTCAGATTCGTGTTCAGCACCCCGAAAAACCCCTTAGAGAGTAGGTTTGAAAGCGATTAAACAGAGTTAATTTTTGAGCAATTTTGATGAAAAAACGCGAAAATAACCATGAAGGAAGCGTTTTATCGAAAAAAGGACTTCAGATTCGTGTTCAGCACCCCGAAAAACCCCTTAGAGAGTAGGTTTGAAAGCGATTAAACAGAGTTAATTTTTGAGCAATTTTGATGAAAAAACGCGAAAATAACCATGAAGGAAGCGTTTTATCGAAAAAAGGACTTCAGATTCGTGTTCAGCACCCCGAAAAACCCCTTAGAGAGTAGGTTTGAAAGCGATTAAACAGAGTTAATTTTTGAGCAATTTTGATGAAAAAACGCGAAAATAACCATGAAGGAAGCGTTTTATCGAAAAAAGGACTTCAGATTCGTGTTCAGCACCCCGAAAAACCCCTTAGAGAGTAGGTTTGAAAGCGATTAAACAGAGTTAATTTTTGAGCAATTTTGATGAAAAAACGCGAAAATAACCATGAAGGAAGCGTTTTATCGAAAAAAGGACTTCAGATTCGTGTTCAGCACCCCGAAAAACCCCTTAGAGAGTAGGTTTGAAAGCGATTAAACAGAGTTAATTTTTGAGCAATTTTGATGAAAAAACGCGAAAATAACCATGAAGGAAGCGTTTTATCGAAAAAAGGACTTCAGATTCGTGTTCAGCACCCCGAAAAACCCCTTAGAGAGTAGGTTTGAAAGCGATTAAACAGAGTTAATTTTTGAGCAATTTTGATGAAAAAACGCGAAAATAACCATGAAGGAAGCGTTTTATCGAAAAAAGGACTTCAGATTCGTGTTCAGCACCCCGAAAAACCCCTTAGAGAGTAGGTTTGAAAGCGATTAAACAGAGTTTAATTTTTGAGCAATTTTGATGAAAAAACGCGAAAATAACCATGAAGGAAGCGTTTTATCGAAAAAAGGACTTCAGATTCGTGTTCAGCACCCCGAAAAACCCCTTAGAGAGTAGGTTTGAAAGCGATTAAACAGAGTTAATTTTTGAGCAATTTTGATGAAAAAACGCGAAAATAACCATGAAGGAAGCGTTTTATCGAAAAAAGGACTTCAGATTCGTGTTCAGCACCCCGAAAAACCCCTTAGAGAGTAGGTTTGAAAGCGATTAAACAGAGTTAATTTTTGAGCAATTTTGATGAAAAAACGCGAAAATAACCATGAAGGAAGCGTTTTATCGAAAAAGGACTTCAGATTCGTGTTCAGCACCCCGAAAAACCCCTTAGAGAGTAGGTTTGAAAGCGATTAAACAGAGTTAATTTTTGAGCAATTTTGATGAAAAAACGCGAAAATAACCATGAAGGAAGCGTTTTATCGAAAAAAGGACTTCAGATTCGTGTTCAGCACCCCGAAAAACCCCTTAGAGAGTAGGTTTGAAAGCGATTAAACAGAGTTAATTTTTGAGCAATTTTGATGAAAAAACGCGAAAATAACCATGAAGGAAGCGTTTTATCGAAAAAAGGACTTCAGATTCGTGTTCAGCACCCCGAAAAACCCCTTAGAGAGTAGGTTTGAAAGCGATTAAACAGTTAATTTTTGAGCAATTTTGATGAAAAAACGCGAAAATAACCATGAAGGAAGCGTTTTATCGAAAAAAGGACTTCAGATTCGTGTTCAGCACCCCGAAAAACCCCTTAGAGAGTAGGTTTGAAAGCGATTAAACAGAGTTTATTTTTGAGCAATTTTGATGAAAAAACGCGAAAATAACCATGAAGGAAGCGTTTTATCGAAAAAAGGACTTCAGATTCGTGTTCAGCACCCCGAAAAACCCCTTAGAGAGTAGGTTTGAAAGCGATTAAACAGAGTTAATTTTTGAGCAATTTTGATGAAAAAACGCGAAAATAACCATGAAGGAAGCGTTTTATCGAAAAAAGGACTTCAGATTCGTGTTCAGCACCCCGAAAAACCCCTTAGAGAGTAGGTTTGAAAGCGATTAAACAGAGTTAATTTTTGAGCAATTTTGATGAAAAAACGCGAAAATAACCATGAAGGAAGCGTTTTATCGAAAAAAGGACTTCAGATTCGTGTTCAGCACCCCGAAAAACCCCTTAGAGAGTAGGTTTGAAAGCGATTAAACAGAGTTAATTTTTGAGCAATTTTGATGAAAAAACGCGAAAATAACCATGAAGGAAGCGTTTTATCGAAAAAAGGACTTCAGATTCGTGTTCAGCACCCCGAAAAACCCCTTAGAGAGTAGGTTTGAAAGCGATTAAACAGAGTTAATTTTTGAGCAATTTTGATGAAAAAACGCGAAAATAACCATGAAGGAAGCGTTTTATCGAAAAAAGGACTTCAGATTCGTGTTCAGCACCCCGAAAAACCCCTTAGAGTAGGTTTGAAAGCGATTAAACAGAGTTAATTTTTGAGCAATTTTGATGAAAAAACGCGAAAATAACCATGAAGGAAGCGTTTTATCGAAAAAAGGACTTCAGATTCGTGTTCAGCACCCCGAAAAACCCCTTAGAGAGTAGGTTTGAAAGCGATTAAACAGAGTTAATTTTTGAGCAATTTTGATGAAAAAACGCGAAAATAACCATGAAGGAAGCGTTTTATCGAAAAAAGGACTTCAGATTCGTGTTCAGCACCCCGAAAAACCCCTTAGAGAGTAGGTTTGAAAGCGATTAAACAGAGTTAATTTTTGAGCAATTTTGATGAAAAAACGCGAAAATAACCATGAAGGAAGCGTTTTATCGAAAAAAGGACTTCAGATTCGTGTTCAGCACCCCGAAAAACCCCTTAGAGAGTAGGTTTGAAAGCGATTAAACAGAGTTTATTTTTGAGCAATTTTGATGAAAAAACGCGAAAATAACCATGAAGGAAGCGTTTTATCGAAAAAAGGACTTCAGATTCGTGTTCAGCACCCCGAAAAACCCCTTAGAGAGTAGGTTTGAAAGCGATTAAACAGAGTTTAATTTTTGAGCAATTTTGATGAAAAAACGCGAAAATAACCATGAAGGAAGCGTTTTATCGAAAAAAGGACTTCAGATTCGTGTTCAGCACCCCGAAAAACCCCTTAGAGAGTAGGTTTGAAAGCGATTAAACAGAGTTTATTTTTGAGCAATTTTGATGAAAAAACGCGAAAATAACCATGAAGGAAGCGTTTTATCGAAAAAAGGACTTCAGATTCGTGTTCAGCACCCCGAAAAACCCCTTAGAGAGTAGGTTTGAAAGCGATTAAACAGAGTTAATTTTTGAGCAATTTTGATGAAAAAACGCGAAAATAACCATGAAGGAAGCGTTTTATCGAAAAAAGGACTTCAGATTCGTGTTCAGCACCCCGAAAAACCCCTTAGAGAGTAGGTTTGAAAGCGATTAGCACCCCCGAAAAACCCCTTAGAGTAGGTTTGAAAGCGATTAAACAGAGTTTATTTTTGAGCAATTTTGATGAAAAAACGCGAAAATAACCATGAAGGAAGCGTTTTATCGAAAAAAGGACTTCAGATTCGTGTTCAGCACCCCGAAAAACCCCTTAGAGAGTAGGTTTGAAAGCGATTAAACAGAGTTAATTTTTGAGCAATTTTGATGAAAAAACGCGAAAATAACCATGAAGGAAGCGTTTTATCGAAAAAAGGACTTCAGATTCGTGTTCAGCACCCCGAAAAACCCCTTAGAGAGTAGGTTTGAAAGCGATTAAACAGAGTTAATTTTTGAGCAATTTTGATGAAAAAACGCGAAAATAACCATGAAGGAAGCGTTTTATCGAAAAAAGGACTTCAGATTCGTGTTCAGCACCCCGAAAAACCCCTTAGAGAGTAGGTTTGAAAGCGATTAAACAGAGTTAATTTTTGAGCAATTTTGATGAAAAAACGCGAAAATAACCATGAAGGAAGCGTTTTATCGAAAAAAGGACTTCAGATTCGTGTTCAGCACCCCGAAAAACCCCTTAGAGAGTAGGTTTGAAAGCGATTAAACAGAGTTAATTTTTGAGCAATTTTGATGAAAAAACGCGAAAATAACCATGAAGGAAGCGTTTTATCGAAAAAAGGACTTCAGATTCGTGTTCAGCACCCGAAAAACCCCTTAGAGAGTAGGTTTGAAAGCGATTAAACAGAGTTAATTTTTGAGCAATTTTGATGAAAAAACGCGAAAATAACCATGAAGGAAGCGTTTTATCGAAAAAAGGACTTCAGATTCGTGTTCAGCACCCCGAAAAACCCCTTAGAGAGTAGGTTTGAAAGCGATTAAACAGAGTTAATTTTTGAGCAATTTTGATGAAAAAACGCGAAAATAACCATGAAGGAAGCGTTTTATCGAAAAAGGACTTCAGATTCGTGTTCAGCACCCCGAAAAACCCCTTAGAGAGTAGGTTTGAAAGCGATTAAACAGAGTTAATTTTTGAGCAATTTTGATGAAAAAACGCGAAAATAACCATGAAGGAAGCGTTTTATCGAAAAAGGACTTCAGATTCGTGTTCAGCACCCCGAAAAACCCCTTAGAGAGTAGGTTTGAAAGCGATTAAACAGAGTTAATTTTTGAGCAATTTTGATGAAAAAACGCGAAAATAACCATGAAGGAAGCGTTTTATCGAAAAAAGGACTTCAGATTCGTGTTCAGCACCCCGAAAAACCCCTTAGAGTAGGTTTGAAAGCGATTAAACAGAGTTAATTTTTGAGCAATTTTGATGAAAAAACGCGAAAATAACCATGAAGGAAGCGTTTTATCGAAAAAGGACTTCAGATTCGTGTTCAGCACCCCGAAAAACCCCTTAGAGAGTAGGTTTGAAAGCGATTAAACAGAGTTAATTTTTGAGCAATTTTGATGAAAAAACGCGAAAATAACCATGAAGGAAGCGTTTTATCGAAAAAAGGACTTCAGATTCGTGTTCAGCACCCCGAAAAACCCCTTAGAGTAGGTTTGAAAGCGATTAAACAGAGTTAATTTTTGAGCAATTTTGATGAAAAAACGCGAAAATAACCATGAAGGAAGCGTTTTATCGAAAAAAGGACTTCAGATTCGTGTTCAGCACCCCGAAAAACCCCTTAGAGAGTAGGTTTGAAAGCGATTAAACAGAGTTAATTTTTGAGCAATTTTGATGAAAAAACGCGAAAATAACCATGAAGGAAGCGTTTTATCAAAAACCCCTTAAGAGTAGGTTTGAAAGCGATTAAACAGAGTTAATTTTTGAGCAATTTTGATGAAAAAACGCGAAAATAACCATGAAGGAAGCGTTTTATCGAAAAAAGGACTTCAGATTCGTGTTCAGCACCCCGAAAAACCCCTTAGAGTAGGTTTGAAAGCGATTAAACAGAGTTAATTTTTGAGCAATTTTGATGAAAAAACGCGAAAATAACCATGAAGGAAGCGTTTTATCGAAAAAGGACTTCAGATTCGTGTTCAGCACCCCGAAAAACCCCTTAGAGAGTAGGTTTGAAAGCGATTAAACAGAGTTAATTTTTGAGCAATTTTGATGAAAAAACGCGAAAATAACCATGAAGGAAGCGTTTTATCGAAAAAAGGACTTCAGATTCGTGTTCAGCACCCCGAAAAACCCCTTAGAGTAGGTTTGAAAGCGATTAAACAGAGTTAATTTTTGAGCAATTTTGATGAAAAAACGCGAAAATAACCATGAAGGAAGCGTTTTATCGAAAAACGGACTTCAGATTCGTGTTCAGCACCCCGAAAAACCCCTTAGAGAGTAGGTTTGAAAGCAATTAAACAGAGTTAATTTTTGAGCAATTTTGGTGAAAAAACGC